>OX467715.1:40168077-40270474 GCA_950111635.1 Agelastica alni | reverse complement strand
AACCTAACCTAACCTAACCTAACCTAACCTAACCTAACCTAACCTAACCTAACCTAACCTAACCTAACCTAACCTAACCTAACCTAACCTAACCTAACCTAACCTAACCTAACCTAACCTAACCTAACCTAACCTAACCTAACCTAACCTAACCTAACCTAACCTAACCTAACCTAACCTAACCTAACCTAACCTAACCTAACCTAACCTAACCTAACCTAACCTAACCTAACCTAACCTAACCTAACCTAACCTAACCTAACCTAACCTAACCTAACCTAACCTAACCTAACCTAACCTAACCTAACCTAACCTAACCTAACCTAACCTAACCTAACCTAACCTAACCTAACCTAACCTAACCTAACCTAACCTAACCTAACCTAACCTAACCTAACCTAACCTAACCTAACCTAACCTAACCTAACCTAACCTAACCTAACCTAACCTAACCTAACCTAACCTAACCTAACCTAACCTAACCTAACCTAACCTAACCTAACCTAACCTAACCTAACCTAACCTAACCTAACCTAACCTAACCTAACCTAACCTAACCTAACCTAACCTAACCTAACCTAACCTAACCTAACCTAACCTAACCTAACCTAACCTAACCTAACCTAACCTAACCTAACCTAACCTAACCTAACCTAACCTAACCTAACCTAACCTAACCTAACCTAACCTAACCTAACCTAACCTAACCTAACCTAACCTAACCTAACCTAACCTAACCTAACCTAACCTAACCTAACCTAACCTAACCTAACCTAACCTAACCTAACCTAACCTAACCTAACCTAACCTAACCTAACCTAACCTAACCTAACCTAACCTAACCTAACCTAACCTAACCTAACCTAACCTAACCTAACCTAACCTAACCTAACCTAACCTAACCTAACCTAACCTAACCTAACCTAACCTAACCTAACCTAACCTAACCTAACCTAACCTAACCTAACCTAACCTAACCTAACCTAACCTAACCTAACCTAACCTAACCTAACCTAACCTAACCTAACCTAACCTAACCTAACCTAACCTAACCTAACCTAACCTAACCTAACCTAACCTAACCTAACCTAACCTAACCTAACCTAACCTAACCTAACCTAACCTAACCTAACCTAACCTAACCTAACCTAACCTAACCTAACCTAACCTAACCTAACCTAACCTAACCTAACCTAACCTAACCTAACCTAACCTAACCTAACCTAACCTAACCTAACCTAACCTAACCTAACCTAACCTAACCTAACCTAACCTAACCTAACCTAACCTAACCTAACCTAACCTAACCTAACCTAACCTAACCTAACCTAACCTAACCTAACCTAACCTAACCTAACCTAACCTAACCTAACCTAACCTAACCTAACCTAACCTAACCTAACCTAACCTAACCTAACCTAACCTAACCTAACCTAACCTAACCTAACCTAACCTAACCTAACCTAACCTAACCTAACCTAACCTAACCTAACCTAACCTAACCTAACCTAACCTAACCTAACTCTAACCTAACCTAACCTAACCTAACCTAACCTAACCTAACCTAACCTAACCTAACCTAACCTAACCTAACCTAACCTAACCTAACCTAACCTAACCTAACCTAACCTAACCTAACCTAACCTAACCTAACCTAACCTAACCTAACCTAACCTAACCTAACCTAACCTAACCTAACCTAACCTAACCTAACCTAACCTAACCTAACCTAACCTAACCTAACCTAACCTAACCTAACCTAACCTAACCTAACCTAACCTAACCTAACCTAACCTAACCTAACCTAACCTAACCTAACCTAACCTAACCTAACCTAACCTAACCTAACCTAACCTAACCTAACCTAACCTAACCTAACCTAACCTAACCTAACCTAACCTAACCTAACCTAACCTAACCTAACCTAACCTAACCTAACCTAACCTAACCTAACCTAACCTAACCTAACCTAACCTAACCTAACCTAACCTAACCTAACCTAACCTAACCTAACCTAACCTAACCTAACCTAACCTAACCTAACCTAACCTAACCTAACCTAACCTAACCTAACCTAACCTAACCTAACCTAACCTAACCTAACCTAACCTAACCTAACCTAACCTAACCTAACCTAACCTAACCTAACCTAACCTAACCTAACCTAACCTAACCTAACCTAACCTAACCTAACCTAACCTAACCTAACCTAACCTAACCTAACCTAACCTAACCTAACCTAACCTAACCTAACCTAACCTAACCTAACCTAACCTAACCTAACCTAACCTAACCTAACCTAACCTAACCTAACCTAACCTAACCTAACCTAACCTAACCTAACCTAACCTAACCTAACCTAACCTAACCTAACCTAACCTAACCTAACCTAACCTAACCTAACCTAACCTAACCTAACCTAACCTAACCTAACCTAACCTAACCTAACCTAACCTAACCTAACCTAACCTAACCTAACCTAACCTAACCTAACCTAACCTAACCTAACCTAACCTAACCTAACCTAACCTAACCTAACCTAACCTAACCTAACCTAACCTAACCTAACCTAACCTAACCTAACCTAACCTAACCTAACCTAACCTAACCTAACCTAACCTAACCTAACCTAACCTAACCTAACCTAACCTAACCTAACCTAACCTAACCTAACCTAACCTAACCTAACCTAACCTAACCTAACCTAACCTAACCTAACCTAACCTAACCTAACCTAACCTAACCTAACCTAACCTAACCTAACCTAACCTAACCTAACCTAACCTAACCTAACCTAACCTAACCTAACCTAACCTAACCTAACCTAACCTAACCTAACCTAACCTAACCTAACCTAACCTAACCTAACCTAACCTAACCTAACCTAACCTAACCTAACCTAACCTAACCTAACCTAACCTAACCTAACCTAACCTAACCTAACCTAACCTAACCTAACCTAACCTAACCTAACCTAACCTAACCTAACCTAACCTAACCTAACCTAACCTAACCTAACCTAACCTAACCTAACCTAACCTAACCTAACCTAACCTAACCTAACCTAACCTAACCTAACCTAACCTAACCTAACCTAACCTAACCTAACCTAACCTAACCTAACCTAACCTAACCTAACCTAACCTAACCTAACCTAACCTAACCTAACCTAACCTAACCTAACCTAACCTAACCTAACCTAACCTAACCTAACCTAACCTAACTAACCTAACCTAACCTAACCTAACCTAACCTAACCTAACCTAACCTAACCTAACCTAACCTAACCTAACCTAACCTAACCTAACCTAACCTAACCTAACCTAACCTAACCTAACCTAACCTAACCTAACCTAACCTAACCTAACCTAACCTAACCTAACCTAACCTAACCTAACCTAACCTAACCTAACCTAACCTAACCTAACCTAACCTAACCTAACCTAACCTAACCTAACCTAACCTAACCTAACCTAACCTAACCTAACCTAACCTAACCTAACCTAACCTAACCTAACCTAACCTAACCTAACCTAACCTAACCTAACCTAACCTAACCTAACCTAACCTAACCTAACCTAACCTAACCTAACCTAACCTAACCTAACCTAACCTAACCTAACCTAACCTAACCTAACCTAACCTAACCTAACCTAACCTAACCTAACCTAACCTAACCTAACCTAACCTAACCTAACCTAACCTAACCTAACCTAACCTAACCTAACCTAACCTAACCTAACCTAACCTAACCTAACCTAACCTAACCTAACCTAACCTAACCTAACCTAACCTAACCTAACCTAACCTAACCTAACCTAACCTAACCTAACCTAACCTAACCTAACCTAACCTAACCTAACCTAACCTAACCTAACCTAACCTAACCTAACCTAACCTAACCTAACCTAACCTAACCTAACCTAACCTAACCTAACCTAACCTAACCTAACCTAACCTAACCTAACCTAACCTAACCTAACCTAACCTAACCTAACCTAACCTAACCTAACCTAACCTAACCTAACCTAACCTAACCTAACCTAACCTAACCTAACCTAACCTAACCTAACCTAACCTAACCTAACCTAACCTAACCTAACCTAACCTAACCTAACCTAACCTAACCTAACCTAACCTAACCTAACCTAACCTAACCTAACCTAACCTAACCTAACCTAACCTAACCTAACCTAACCTAACCTAACCTAACCTAACCTAACCTAACCTAACCTAACCTAACCTAACCTAACCTAACCTAACCTAACCTAACCTAACCTAACCTAACCTAACCTAACCTAACCTAACCTAACCTAACCTAACCTAACCTAACCTAACCTAACCTAACCTAACCTAACCTAACCTAACCTAACCTAACCTAACCTAACCTAACCTAACCTAACCTAACCTAACCTAACCTAACCTAACCTAACCTAACCTAACCTAACCTAACCTAACCTAACCTAACCTAACCTAACCTAACCTAACCTAACCTAACCTAACCTAACCTAACCTAACCTAACCTAACCTAACCTAACCTAACCTAACCTAACCTAACCTAACCTAACCTAACCTAACCTAACCTAACCTAACCTAACCTAACCTAACCTAACCTAACCTAACCTAACCTAACCTAACCTAACCTAACCTAACCTAACCTAACCTAACCTAACCTAACCTAACCTAACCTAACCTAACCTAACCTAACCTAACCTAACCTAACCTAACCTAACCTAACCTAACCTAACCTAACCTAACCTAACCTAACCTAACCTAACCTAACCTAACCTAACCTAACCTAACCTAACCTAACCTAACCTAACCTAACCTAACCTAACCTAACCTAACCTAACCTAACCTAACCTAACCTAACCTAACCTAACCTAACCTAACCTAACCTAACCTAACCTAACCTAACCTAACCTAACCTAACCTAACCTAACCTAACCTAACCTAACCTAACCTAACCTAACCTAACCTAACCTAACCTAACCTAACCTAACCTAACCTAACCTAACCTAACCTAACCTAACCTAACCTAACCTAACCTAACCTAACCTAACCTAACCTAACCTAACCTAACCTAACCTAACCTAACCTAACCTAACCTAACCTAACCTAACCTAACCTAACCTAACCTAACCTAACCTAACCTAACCTAACCTAACCTAACCTAACCTAACCTAACCTAACCTAACCTAACCTAACCTAACCTAACCTAACCTAACCTAACCTAACCTAACCTAACCTAACCTAACCTAACCTAACCTAACCTAACCTAACCTAACCTAACCTAACCTAACCTAACCTAACCTAACCTAACCTAACCTAACCTAACCTAACCTAACCTAACCTAACCTAACCTAACCTAACCTAACCTAACCTAACCTAACCTAACCTAACCTAACCTAACCTAACCTAACCTAACCTAACCTAACCTAACCTAACCTAACCTAACCTAACCTAACCTAACCTAACCTAACCTAACCTAACCTAACCTAACCTAACCTAACCTAACCTAACCTAACCTAACCTAACCTAACCTAACCTAACCTAACCTAACCTAACCTAACCTAACCTAACCTAACCTAACCTAACCTAACCTAACCTAACCTAACCTAACCTAACCTAACCTAACCTAACCTAACCTAACCTAACCTAACCTAACCTAACCTAACCTAACCTAACCTAACCTAACCTAACCTAACCTAACCTAACCTAACCTAACCTAACCTAACCTAACCTAACCTAACCTAACCTAACCTAACCTAACCTAACCTAACCTAACCTAACCTAACCTAACCTAACCTAACCTAACCTAACCTAACCTAACCTAACCTAACCTAACCTAACCTAACCTAACCTAACCTAACCTAACCTAACCTAACCTAACCTAACCTAACCTAACCTAACCTAACCTAACCTAACCTAACCTAACCTAACCTAACCTAACCTAACCTAACCTAACCTAACCTAACCTAACCTAACCTAACCTAACCTAACCTAACCTAACCTAACCTAACCTAACCTAACCTAACCTAACCTAACCTAACCTAACCTAACCTAACCTAACCTAACCTAACCTAACCTAACCTAACCTAACCTAACCTAACCTAACCTAACCTAACCTAACCTAACCTAACCTAACCTAACCTAACCTAACCTAACCTAACCTAACCTAACCTAACCTAACCTAACCTAACCTAACCTAACCTAACCTAACCTAACCTAACCTAACCTAACCTAACCTAACCTAACCTAACCTAACCTAACCTAACCTAACCTAACCTAACCTAACCTAACCTAACCTAACCTAACCTAACCTAACCTAACCTAACCTAACCTAACCTAACCTAACCTAACCTAACCTAACCTAACCTAACCTAACCTAACCTAACCTAACCTAACCTAACCTAACCTAACCTAACCTAACCTAACCTAACCTAACCTAACCTAACCTAACCTAACCTAACCTAACCTAACCTAACCTAACCTAACCTAACCTAACCTAACCTAACCTAACCTAACCTAACCTAACCTAACCTAACCTAACCTAACCTAACCTAACCTAACCTAACCTAACCTAACCTAACCTAACCTAACCTAACCTAACCTAACCTAACCTAACCTAACCTAACCTAACCTAACCTAACCTAACCTAACCTAACCTAACCTAACCTAACCTAACCTAACCTAACCTAACCTAACCTAACCTAACCTAACCTAACCTAACCTAACCTAACCTAACCTAACCTAACCTAACCTAACCTAACCTAACCTAACCTAACCTAACCTAACCTAACCTAACCTAACCTAACCTAACCTAACCTAACCTAACCTAACCTAACCTAACCTAACCTAACCTAACCTAACCTAACCTAACCTAACCTAACCTAACCTAACCTAACCTAACCTAACCTAACCTAACCTAACCTAACCTAACCTAACCTAACCTAACCTAACCTAACCTAACCTAACCTAACCTAACCTAACCTAACCTAACCTAACCTAACCTAACCTAACCTAACCTAACCTAACCTAACCTAACCTAACCTAACCTAACCTAACCTAACCTAACCTAACCTAACCTAACCTAACCTAACCTAACCTAACCTAACCTAACCTAACCTAACCTAACCTAACCTAACCTAACCTAACCTAACCTAACCTAACCTAACCTAACCTAACCTAACCTAACCTAACCTAACCTAACCTAACCTAACCTAACCTAACCTAACCTAACCTAACCTAACCTAACCTAACCTAACCTAACCTAACCTAACCTAACCTAACCTAACCTAACCTAACCTAACCTAACCTAACCTAACCTAACCTAACCTAACCTAACCTAACCTAACCTAACCTAACCTAACCTAACCTAACCTAACCTAACCTAACCTAACCTAACCTAACCTAACCTAACCTAACCTAACCTAACCTAACCTAACCTAACCTAACCTAACCTAACCTAACCTAACCTAACCTAACCTAACCTAACCTAACCTAACCTAACCTAACCTAACCTAACCTAACCTAACCTAACCTAACCTAACCTAACCTAACCTAACCTAACCTAACCTAACCTAACCTAACCTAACCTAACCTAACCTAACCTAACCTAACCTAACCTAACCTAACCTAACCTAACCTAACCTAACCTAACCTAACCTAACCTAACCTAACCTAACCTAACCTAACCTAACCTAACCTAACCTAACCTAACCTAACCTAACCTAACCTAACCTAACCTAACCTAACCTAACCTAACCTAACCTAACCTAACCTAACCTAACCTAACCTAACCTAACCTAACCTAACCTAACCTAACCTAACCTAACCTAACCTAACCTAACCTAACCTAACCTAACCTAACCTAACCTAACCTAACCTAACCTAACCTAACCTAACCTAACCTAACCTAACCTAACCTAACCTAACCTAACCTAACCTAACCTAACCTAACCTAACCTAACCTAACCTAACCTAACCTAACCTAACCTAACCTAACCTAACCTAACCTAACCTAACCTAACCTAACCTAACCTAACCTAACCTAACCTAACCTAACCTAACCTAACCTAACCTAACCTAACCTAACCTAACCTAACCTAACCTAACCTAACCTAACCTAACCTAACCTAACCTAACCTAACCTAACCTAACCTAACCTAACCTAACCTAACCTAACCTAACCTAACCTAACCTAACCTAACCTAACCTAACCTAACCTAACCTAACCTAACCTAACCTAACCTAACCTAACCTAACCTAACCTAACCTAACCTAACCTAACCTAACCTAACCTAACCTAACCTAACCTAACCTAACCTAACCTAACCTAACCTAACCTAACCTAACCTAACCTAACCTAACCTAACCTAACCTAACCTAACCTAACCTAACCTAACCTAACCTAACCTAACCTAACCTAACCTAACCTAACCTAACCTAACCTAACCTAACCTAACCTAACCTAACCTAACCTAACCTAACCTAACCTAACCTAACCTAACCTAACCTAACCTAACCTAACCTAACCTAACCTAACCTAACCTAACCTAACCTAACCTAACCTAACCTAACCTAACCTAACCTAACCTAACCTAACCTAACCTAACCTAACCTAACCTAACCTAACCTAACCTAACCTAACCTAACCTAACCTAACCTAACCTAACCTAACCTAACCTAACCTAACCTAACCTAACCTAACCTAACCTAACCTAACCTAACCTAACCTAACCTAACCTAACCTAACCTAACCTAACCTAACCTAACCTAACCTAACCTAACCTAACCTAACCTAACCTAACCTAACCTAACCTAACCTAACCTAACCTAACCTAACCTAACCTAACCTAACCTAACCTAACCTAACCTAACCTAACCTAACCTAACCTAACCTAACCTAACCTAACCTAACCTAACCTAACCTAACCTAACCTAACCTAACCTAACCTAACCTAACCTAACCTAACCTAACCTAACCTAACCTAACCTAACCTAACCTAACCTAACCTAACCTAACCTAACCTAACCTAACCTAACCTAACCTAACCTAACCTAACCTAACCTAACCTAACCTAACCTAACCTAACCTAACCTAACCTAACCTAACCTAACCTAACCTAACCTAACCTAACCTAACCTAACCTAACCTAACCTAACCTAACCTAACCTAACCTAACCTAACCTAACCTAACCTAACCTAACCTAACCTAACCTAACCTAACCTAACCTAACCTAACCTAACCTAACCTAACCTAACCTAACCTAACCTAACCTAACCTAACCTAACCTAACCTAACCTAACCTAACCTAACCTAACCTAACCTAACCTAACCTAACCTAACCTAACCTAACCTAACCTAACCTAACCTAACCTAACCTAACCTAACCTAACCTAACCTAACCTAACCTAACCTAACCTAACCTAACCTAACCTAACCTAACCTAACCTAACCTAACCTAACCTAACCTAACCTAACCTAACCTAACCTAACCTAACCTAACCTAACCTAACCTAACCTAACCTAACCTAACCTAACCTAACCTAACCTAACCTAACCTAACCTAACCTAACCTAACCTAACCTAACCTAACCTAACCTAACCTAACCTAACCTAACCTAACCTAACCTAACCTAACCTAACCTAACCTAACCTAACCTAACCTAACCTAACCTAACCTAACCTAACCTAACCTAACCTAACCTAACCTAACCTAACCTAACCTAACCTAACCTAACCTAACCTAACCTAACCTAACCTAACCTAACCTAACCTAACCTAACCTAACCTAACCTAACCTAACCTAACCTAACCTAACCTAACCTAACCTAACCTAACCTAACCTAACCTAACCTAACCTAACCTAACCTAACCTAACCTAACCTAACCTAACCTAACCTAACCTAACCTAACCTAACCTAACCTAACCTAACCTAACCTAACCTAACCTAACCTAACCTAACCTAACCTAACCTAACCTAACCTAACCTAACCTAACCTAACCTAACCTAACCTAACCTAACCTAACCTAACCTAACCTAACCTAACCTAACCTAACCTAACCTAACCTAACCTAACCTAACCTAACCTAACCTAACCTAACCTAACCTAACCTAACCTAACCTAACCTAACCTAACCTAACCTAACCTAACCTAACCTAACCTAACCTAACCTAACCTAACCTAACCTAACCTAACCTAACCTAACCTAACCTAACCTAACCTAACCTAACCTAACCTAACCTAACCTAACCTAACCTAACCTAACCTAACCTAACCTAACCTAACCTAACCTAACCTAACCTAACCTAACCTAACCTAACCTAACCTAACCTAACCTAACCTAACCTAACCTAACCTAACCTAACCTAACCTAACCTAACCTAACCTAACCTAACCTAACCTAACCTAACCTAACCTAACCTAACCTAACCTAACCTAACCTAACCTAACCTAACCTAACCTAACCTAACCTAACCTAACCTAACCTAACCTAACCTAACCTAACCTAACCTAACCTAACCTAACCTAACCTAACCTAACCTAACCTAACCTAACCTAACCTAACCTAACCTAACCTAACCTAACCTAACCTAACCTAACCTAACCTAACCTAACCTAACCTAACCTAACCTAACCTAACCTAACCTAACCTAACCTAACCTAACCTAACCTAACCTAACCTAACCTAACCTAACCTAACCTAACCTAACCTAACCTAACCTAACCTAACCTAACCTAACCTAACCTAACCTAACCTAACCTAACCTAACCTAACCTAACCTAACCTAACCTAACCTAACCTAACCTAACCTAACCTAACCTAACCTAACCTAACCTAACCTAACCTAACCTAACCTAACCTAACCTAACCTAACCTAACCTAACCTAACCTAACCTAACCTAACCTAACCTAACCTAACCTAACCTAACCTAACCTAACCTAACCTAACCTAACCTAACCTAACCTAACCTAACCTAACCTAACCTAACCTAACCTAACCTAACCTAACCTAACCTAACCTAACCTAACCTAACCTAACCTAACCTAACCTAACCTAACCTAACCTAACCTAACCTAACCTAACCTAACCTAACCTAACCTAACCTAACCTAACCTAACCTAACCTAACCTAACCTAACCTAACCTAACCTAACCTAACCTAACCTAACCTAACCTAACCTAACCTAACCTAACCTAACCTAACCTAACCTAACCTAACCTAACCTAACCTAACCTAACCTAACCTAACCTAACCTAACCTAACCTAACCTAACCTAACCTAACCTAACCTAACCTAACCTAACCTAACCTAACCTAACCTAACCTAACCTAACCTAACCTAACCTAACCTAACCTAACCTAACCTAACCTAACCTAACCTAACCTAACCTAACCTAACCTAACCTAACCTAACCTAACCTAACCTAACCTAACCTAACCTAACCTAACCTAACCTAACCTAACCTAACCTAACCTAACCTAACCTAACCTAACCTAACCTAACCTAACCTAACCTAACCTAACCTAACCTAACCTAACCTAACCTAACCTAACCTAACCTAACCTAACCTAACCTAACCTAACCTAACCTAACCTAACCTAACCTAACCTAACCTAACCTAACCTAACCTAACCTAACCTAACCTAACCTAACCTAACCTAACCTAACCTAACCTAACCTAACCTAACCTAACCTAACCTAACCTAACCTAACCTAACCTAACCTAACCTAACCTAACCTAACCTAACCTAACCTAACCTAACCTAACCTAACCTAACCTAACCTAACCTAACCTAACCTAACCTAACCTAACCTAACCTAACCTAACCTAACCTAACCTAACCTAACCTAACCTAACCTAACCTAACCTAACCTAACCTAACCTAACCTAACCTAACCTAACCTAACCTAACCTAACCTAACCTAACCTAACCTAACCTAACCTAACCTAACCTAACCTAACCTAACCTAACCTAACCTAACCTAACCTAACCTAACCTAACCTAACCTAACCTAACCTAACCTAACCTAACCTAACCTAACCTAACCTAACCTAACCTAACCTAACCTAACCTAACCTAACCTAACCTAACCTAACCTAACCTAACCTAACCTAACCTAACCTAACCTAACCTAACCTAACCTAACCTAACCTAACCTAACCTAACCTAACCTAACCTAACCTAACCTAACCTAACCTAACCTAACCTAACCTAACCTAACCTAACCTAACCTAACCTAACCTAACCTAACCTAACCTAACCTAACCTAACCTAACCTAACCTAACCTAACCTAACCTAACCTAACCTAACCTAACCTAACCTAACCTAACCTAACCTAACCTAACCTAACCTAACCTAACCTAACCTAACCTAACCTAACCTAACCTAACCTAACCTAACCTAACCTAACCTAACCTAACCTAACCTAACCTAACCTAACCTAACCTAACCTAACCTAACCTAACCTAACCTAACCTAACCTAACCTAACCTAACCTAACCTAACCTAACCTAACCTAACCTAACCTAACCTAACCTAACCTAACCTAACCTAACCTAACCTAACCTAACCTAACCTAACCTAACCTAACCTAACCTAACCTAACCTAACCTAACCTAACCTAACCTAACCTAACCTAACCTAACCTAACCTAACCTAACCTAACCTAACCTAACCTAACCTAACCTAACCTAACCTAACCTAACCTAACCTAACCTAACCTAACCTAACCTAACCTAACCTAACCTAACCTAACCTAACCTAACCTAACCTAACCTAACCTAACCTAACCTAACCTAACCTAACCTAACCTAACCTAACCTAACCTAACCTAACCTAACCTAACCTAACCTAACCTAACCTAACCTAACCTAACCTAACCTAACCTAACCTAACCTAACCTAACCTAACCTAACCTAACCTAACCTAACCTAACCTAACCTAACCTAACCTAACCTAACCTAACCTAACCTAACCTAACCTAACCTAACCTAACCTAACCTAACCTAACCTAACCTAACCTAACCTAACCTAACCTAACCTAACCTAACCTAACCTAACCTAACCTAACCTAACCTAACCTAACCTAACCTAACCTAACCTAACCTAACCTAACCTAACCTAACCTAACCTAACCTAACCTAACCTAACCTAACCTAACCTAACCTAACCTAACCTAACCTAACCTAACCTAACCTAACCTAACCTAACCTAACCTAACCTAACCTAACCTAACCTAACCTAACCTAACCTAACCTAACCTAACCTAACCTAACCTAACCTAACCTAACCTAACCTAACCTAACCTAACCTAACCTAACCTAACCTAACCTAACCTAACCTAACCTAACCTAACCTAACCTAACCTAACCTAACCTAACCTAACCTAACCTAACCTAACCTAACCTAACCTAACCTAACCTAACCTAACCTAACCTAACCTAACCTAACCTAACCTAACCTAACCTAACCTAACCTAACCTAACCTAACCTAACCTAACCTAACCTAACCTAACCTAACCTAACCTAACCTAACCTAACCTAACCTAACCTAACCTAACCTAACCTAACCTAACCTAACCTAACCTAACCTAACCTAACCTAACCTAACCTAACCTAACCTAACCTAACCTAACCTAACCTAACCTAACCTAACCTAACCTAACCTAACCTAACCTAACCTAACCTAACCTAACCTAACCTAACCTAACCTAACCTAACCTAACCTAACCTAACCTAACCTAACCTAACCTAACCTAACCTAACCTAACCTAACCTAACCTAACCTAACCTAACCTAACCTAACCTAACCTAACCTAACCTAACCTAACCTAACCTAACCTAACCTAACCTAACCTAACCTAACCTAACCTAACCTAACCTAACCTAACCTAACCTAACCTAACCTAACCTAACCTAACCTAACCTAACCTAACCTAACCTAACCTAACCTAACCTAACCTAACCTAACCTAACCTAACCTAACCTAACCTAACCTAACCTAACCTAACCTAACCTAACCTAACCTAACCTAACCTAACCTAACCTAACCTAACCTAACCTAACCTAACCTAACCTAACCTAACCTAACCTAACCTAACCTAACCTAACCTAACCTAACCTAACCTAACCTAACCTAACCTAACCTAACCTAACCTAACCTAACCTAACCTAACCTAACCTAACCTAACCTAACCTAACCTAACCTAACCTAACCTAACCTAACCTAACCTAACCTAACCTAACCTAACCTAACCTAACCTAACCTAACCTAACCTAACCTAACCTAACCTAACCTAACCTAACCTAACCTAACCTAACCTAACCTAACCTAACCTAACCTAACCTAACCTAACCTAACCTAACCTAACCTAACCTAACCTAACCTAACCTAACCTAACCTAACCTAACCTAACCTAACCTAACCTAACCTAACCTAACCTAACCTAACCTAACCTAACCTAACCTAACCTAACCTAACCTAACCTAACCTAACCTAACCTAACCTAACCTAACCTAACCTAACCTAACCTAACCTAACCTAACCTAACCTAACCTAACCTAACCTAACCTAACCTAACCTAACCTAACCTAACCTAACCTAACCTAACCTAACCTAACCTAACCTAACCTAACCTAACCTAACCTAACCTAACCTAACCTAACCTAACCTAACCTAACCTAACCTAACCTAACCTAACCTAACCTAACCTAACCTAACCTAACCTAACCTAACCTAACCTAACCTAACCTAACCTAACCTAACCTAACCTAACCTAACCTAACCTAACCTAACCTAACCTAACCTAACCTAACCTAACCTAACCTAACCTAACCTAACCTAACCTAACCTAACCTAACCTAACCTAACCTAACCTAACCTAACCTAACCTAACCTAACCTAACCTAACCTAACCTAACCTAACCTAACCTAACCTAACCTAACCTAACCTAACCTAACCTAACCTAACCTAACCTAACCTAACCTAACCTAACCTAACCTAACCTAACCTAACCTAACCTAACCTAACCTAACCTAACCTAACCTAACCTAACCTAACCTAACCTAACCTAACCTAACCTAACCTAACCTAACCTAACCTAACCTAACCTAACCTAACCTAACCTAACCTAACCTAACCTAACCTAACCTAACCTAACCTAACCTAACCTAACCTAACCTAACCTAACCTAACCTAACCTAACCTAACCTAACCTAACCTAACCTAACCTAACCTAACCTAACCTAACCTAACCTAACCTAACCTAACCTAACCTAACCTAACCTAACCTAACCTAACCTAACCTAACCTAACCTAACCTAACCTAACCTAACCTAACCTAACCTAACCTAACCTAACCTAACCTAACCTAACCTAACCTAACCTAACCTAACCTAACCTAACCTAACCTAACCTAACCTAACCTAACCTAACCTAACCTAACCTAACCTAACCTAACCTAACCTAACCTAACCTAACCTAACCTAACCTAACCTAACCTAACCTAACCTAACCTAACCTAACCTAACCTAACCTAACCTAACCTAACCTAACCTAACCTAACCTAACCTAACCTAACCTAACCTAACCTAACCTAACCTAACCTAACCTAACCTAACCTAACCTAACCTAACCTAACCTAACCTAACCTAACCTAACCTAACCTAACCTAACCTAACCTAACCTAACCTAACCTAACCTAACCTAACCTAACCTAACCTAACCTAACCTAACCTAACCTAACCTAACCTAACCTAACCTAACCTAACCTAACCTAACCTAACCTAACCTAACCTAACCTAACCTAACCTAACCTAACCTAACCTAACCTAACCTAACCTAACCTAACCTAACCTAACCTAACCTAACCTAACCTAACCTAACCTAACCTAACCTAACCTAACCTAACCTAACCTAACCTAACCTAACCTAACCTAACCTAACCTAACCTAACCTAACCTAACCTAACCTAACCTAACCTAACCTAACCTAACCTAACCTAACCTAACCTAACCTAACCTAACCTAACCTAACCTAACCTAACCTAACCTAACCTAACCTAACCTAACCTAACCTAACCTAACCTAACCTAACCTAACCTAACCTAACCTAACCTAACCTAACCTAACCTAACCTAACCTAACCTAACCTAACCTAACCTAACCTAACCTAACCTAACCTAACCTAACCTAACCTAACCTAACCTAACCTAACCTAACCTAACCTAACCTAACCTAACCTAACCTAACCTAACCTAACCTAACCTAACCTAACCTAACCTAACCTAACCTAACCTAACCTAACCTAACCTAACCTAACCTAACCTAACCTAACCTAACCTAACCTAACCTAACCTAACCTAACCTAACCTAACCTAACCTAACCTAACCTAACCTAACCTAACCTAACCTAACCTAACCTAACCTAACCTAACCTAACCTAACCTAACCTAACCTAACCTAACCTAACCTAACCTAACCTAACCTAACCTAACCTAACCTAACCTAACCTAACCTAACCTAACCTAACCTAACCTAACCTAACCTAACCTAACCTAACCTAACCTAACCTAACCTAACCTAACCTAACCTAACCTAACCTAACCTTTTTTTTTTTTTTTTTTTTTTTTTTTTTTTTGGAAGTGGGGAATCTTCAACAAGACTGGAAGCCGGCTAGTCCGGCCAGTGTGGGTTTCTAACCCCCCCAGTTCGCCAGCCAATACACCCACCAAAAACAAAAGGTGTGTGTATCCACTGTCGCCCCGAGTGAGCCAGCATCGCCACTAAACCCCACTCCCCTCACCCGTACTGTGGGACCACCCTTTCGGGCATTACTTCACAGCACAGATGTGTCAAGTATATGGTACGTAAGTACAATAACTAAACTACACTTAAAATCAATAAAGGACCAATAAAAGCAAATAAATAAATAAATAAATACATAAAAAGGGACTAACTCATAAAAAATTTTAAATAGATAAATAGATAAATAGATATATATATATATAGAAAAAGCCAAACAAAATAAAATATACGAGGATGCTATCACAAGGAACTACTCCATTTCTCCCTCCCTTTTTTCCCTATCCTGAGCGACTCTCTCATCTACCTCCTTTTTCCCCATAATCGCTCTGAAATACTCTACAAGAATCTGCCACTTTTCTTCTGACTCCAGCATACTTCTGACAGTATTTTCCACCCTCAATGTAATCCCAAGCTTACTCTCTACCTCCGCCCTCTCATTTTCCCACCTCTTACATAAAAACACCGTATGTTCGACATCATCCCTATCACCGCAATACATACATTTTTCGTCCCTCGCCTTACCAATCCTGTAGGTATACACCCTAAAGCACCCATGCCCCGAAAGCACTTGTGTTGTGAAGTAGTCTAATTTTCGATGCTTACATCCCAACCAGTCTTCTACCTCCCCTATAACCTTCCGGGTCCATGCCCCCTTTGAACTCCCTTCCCTCAACCTGCTCACCCACTTCTTCTCTATTTCTTCCTCTATTAACGCTTTATTTTCCCTGCCCCTCTTCCACATTTGTACCCTCTCTTCAACCAAGAGATCAATCGGTGGTATACCGGTAATTAACTGGATCGCGTCATTTGATACTGTCCTATACCCTGACGCAATCCTCAAAAGCATGATCCTCTGTACCTTCATCATATCTTCTTTATATTTTTTAGTATTCATAGCCCCCCCCCATATTGGGGCACCGTACAATAAGATGGACTTTACTACCCCCCACAACATCTTTCTTTTAAAATCCCCTGGCCCCCCTATATTTGGGAGCACCCTGGTCAGCGCTGCCGCCCTATCTCCCGCCTTCTTAACTACCTCCCTAATGTGCGGCCCAAAATATATACCCCTATCTAGCCAGATACCCAGATACTTGCATTCCCTCCCCGGTTCTATCTGGTACCCCCCCATTTCAAAAATAACATTTCGCCCTCTGGGCCCATACAGCACCAGCGCCGCAGTTTTTTCTGGGGCCAACTCCATCCCCTTCTCCCTCATCCATCTCCCCACTTTCCACAATGCCTCGTTTACCTTAATTTCGAGGTCTGGACCATCTTTGGCCGTCGCCACAATCGCGACGTCATCCGAGAAACCTACTATCTCTACTCCTTCCGGAAGTTTCATCCTCATAAGAGGATCATAGAAGATATTCCACATGGTCGGTCCTAAGACCGAACCCTGTGGAATACCCGCCGTGACCTCATAAAATTTCCCCCCACCCATCATTATTCTCCTACCCTGAAAATAACGCGTAAGCCCCTTTAATAAGTAGCGTGGAAAATGCCTTCTCTCCAGTTCCCCCAGTATGTGCCTGGTCGGAACTGAGTTGAAAGCATTTTTCACGTCTAGCATCACCACGACGCACCATCTCTCCTTTCCCCTACCTATCCTCACGCTATTTGCCCTCCCAAGAATTCTTTCCACCGCCATCACCGTCGACTTCCCTTCCCTGAACCCGTATTGGTTTTCCGCCAAGTCACCACTATCCCTCACCGCGCCATCTAATCTCCCCCTAACCAAGTGCTCATAAAATTTAGCTATCGCATTTGTCAGGCATAGTGGTCTATATGATGAGGTCTCCCCCTCCGGTCTACCCACCTTTGGTATTAATACCAACCTTGCAGTTTTCCACGTTAACGGAAAATCCCCCCTTTTCATAAGGTCGTTAACCCAATGTTTAACCTCCCTTATATGGTCCTCCACGAAGTGCTTAACACATTCTACTGGTATGCCGTCCGGTCCTGGTGCTTTGCCGGTCTTAAGTTT
Source organism: Agelastica alni (assembly GCA_950111635.1). NCBI lineage: Eukaryota > Metazoa > Arthropoda > Insecta > Coleoptera > Chrysomelidae > Agelastica > Agelastica alni. Next base: position 40,251,664 of record OX467715.1, on the reverse strand, counting down.
TTGTACCGCCTTCTCGATTTCTCCCACCGTAACTTCTGGAACTTCCTCCTCTTCCCCCGTTTTTACATAGACAGCTTTCTCCCCTCTTGGGAATAGAGCCTTAACTATCTCTTCCTTCTTATCACTGGCCAGCTGAAAAGATGCGCCTCCACCCTTAAATGCCCTAGTTACTATTTTGTACCCCTGCCCCCATATATCATCTTCCAGCTCGTCGCATAAACTCTTCCACTGCTTCTTCTTCTCTTTCTTTATCTCTTTTCTGAGAATCTTCCTTTGTCCCTTATACACTTCCCATGCCCTCTCCCTCTCGTTGCCCCTGGTTGCTTTCATTACCCCCCTCCTTGCTTTAATACACTCCCCCCTTAATTCCCCCATTTTTTCGTTCCACCAATATTGGCTATATTTTACCCTCCCCTTCTGAAATTTCGCTTTGCTTCCCGCTTTTAATAGTATCTCTTCCATCTGTTCGTATCTACCCATTTCCCCTCCCATCTTTTTAATTAATTCATCGACTTCCGATTTAAATACCCCCCGATCTACACTATAGTATCCCTGAATTTGCAATTTTTTTTCCACTCCATCCTTAACCTCATAAACTATGTGCTGGTGGAGTGATAACGTCTCTCCATCCAACACCTGCCACCCCCGCATCTTCCCCGCCAACATCCCTGTAACTAGAGTTAAGTCTATGAATGACTCTGATGAACCCCTCACAAAAGTCGGCTTATTTCCCCGATTCGCTATAACCAGCCCTAACTGGGCGGCCCATTCCAATATATAATTCCCCCTTTCATCATTTGCCGCCGCCCCCCATCCTGTAGCCTTAGCATTAAAATCCCCCGCTATGATGCATTTCTCCCTCCCCCCCTTTTCAACCAGGTTCATTATCCCGTCTATAATTGTTTTGAACTCATCAAAACTTATGTTCGGCGATATATATCCCCCTATCACCCTTATTTTCTCCATTTCCACCCCGATGTATCCCTTCCCTCTATTAACCTTCCTAACCCTGATCTGTTTATTTTTGAAAAATACTCCCACATCCTTTCTTAAATCTACTTCCCACCCACTCGATGCCGACTTCCTTTTATTCACTTCCCCTACTATTATTAGATCGCATCCCTCCTCCTCCGCCACCTTACATGCCAGGTCCTGGGCCTGTGCGGATCTTCCTACATTCACTTGTAGCACCTTAAGCATTTTGGTGTCGTTTTTATCTCCTCCCCACCCTCTGCCCTTCTTTCACCAAATTCCTAAATATAGGGCATCTGGTCGAATCCGACCGATGTGCCTCATTGCACCTTCTACAGTGCACTTCATTTTTGCATTCCTGCGCTTGGTGCCCATCCCCCCAACATCTATGACACTTAGTCTCCGCACTAGCCGCCTTACACTCCCTCTGGGAGTGCCCAAACTCCTTACACCTAAAGCACCTCATGGGCTGCACCCTTCTTCTGATATTGCAGTTGACCAGGCCTATGGGCACCCTCCCCACATCACACAGGCGGTCCGCCGCTCTTCTATTTGCCTTCAGGGTAATGGTCTGTCTTCCATACCCCAGGCTTCTCCTCCCCCTTATTTCCATAGATCCCCTATCCATGGGGTGTACCAGATACCTAACCTGCTCCAATACCTCCCTATCCTCTACCGTTTCATCAACATCATAGATAAACAATTGGGATTCCGGCTCCCTTGCGGTGGCCGTCATCCCTGTCCTATTAATTTGCTGTGTCAGCTGACCTATTTTTTCTCTCCCCCCTACAATGTCTAACATCAGGTCCCCCTGATTTGTTTTCCTGGTTCTTTTCACCTCCACCCCCGTTCCTTTTATTTGGACCCTCTCCTTTACCTCCCTTAATAGTTCCGCGTAGGTCCTATCCCCTTTTTTAATGGTAATACTACCCCTCTGTCTTTCCTTTTTTCCCTCCGCCGGAAGTATTACTTTTACCCTCATCTCTTCCCCCTCTATTGCTAATGCGCACTCAAGCGCTTTCCTGACCGCGTCCCCGTCTATTCCTTCCTCCAACACACAAGTTATTTCCTCCCCCTTTGTAAGACGTTCTACCCTAGCCTCTCTAATTGCCTTCCCCAGTTCCTTAGCCTTCCTATACAACACCCTCGCATCCCCCACCGCTCTGAGTACGTATGCTATCCTAGCCTCCATACGGTTCTTTCCCCTCCTAGTCTCCGTCTGTATATTGCTTGCCACAAAATCTACTTCTTCCCCGCACTCGTCCACCATGTGGTCCGCGCCGGGATGGTTTTTAATCCACCTCCCTAAATACTCATCAATATCCCCTCCCTGATCTTTCCCCCCCACCATCAGAACCACATCCCGTCTGTCCGGGTACTCCTCCACCCTCTCAGCGGTGTACGTTTTTGTAAACGCCTCCTCCGGCCATTCCTCTCCCACTATCCCTTCGAATTCCCCCTCCTCGACTCCCCTCGCTACAACCCTCTTTATGTATTCCCTCCTCTCCTTCCTAATTTCTTCCGATTCCTTTTCTATGTCTTCCTGGTCTACCTGCACCCCCATGTCACACATTACCACCCCTGTTTCCCTTTTATCCATCTTCTCAATTTCCCTTGTCGGACTCTCTTGATACTCCTGGAGCTTCTTCTGAACCTTATTTATTGTCCTGTACAGGTTTCTAGTACCTTCCTTAATTTCGGTTTTAGTGTTGGTGATCTCTCTAGTCAGTGCAAACAATTTGGTGCCCTCCTCGAACATCCTTTTAACCACTTCTCTTAGCTCAGCCAGTTTCTCACTATCGTCCCTCTCCTCTCCTTCTCTCTTCCTTTTACCGTCTTCCTTGTTCCTGCTTTCCTCCATTTTCTTATTCAAAATATCTTCCTTTTTTTCCGCATCCTCCCTCTTTTTCTTACTAGGCCTGCTCTCCTCCTCATCCCTCACTATTTCTACGATCCCTTCCACTCCACCGATCTCGTAAGTCCCTAGGCTGGTCAACGACGTTTCCCTGTCATCGTTTTCCCAACTCGCCATCCTATCCAAATCAGACCTTTCCACCTCTCCGCTAGGGGTGTGAAAAGCATCTTCCTGCCCCATCTTCCTACCGCTTTTTGGCGGGGTTCTAGGAAGAGAATCTCTCCTTCCAAATACCTGCCGCTCCTCTACTACCCTGTCCAAAAAACCTACCGCTCCTTCTTCCATATCCTGTACCATTTCCTTCGCCAGTCCGTCCTCCTTTTTGTCAATCCTACTTTTTTTATTTTCTTTGTCCATATATATTCCCACGAGTGGGGACGAAAGTCTGTCCAGCTCGGCAGTGCGCCCTTCGGCAGTGCGCCCTTACCTCGCTAAGGCTTAATACAATGGGGTTCAGCCAGGTTCCCCAAGGGGGTCGTTTACGATGCTCTAACCCTCGCACCTTCCATACCTTCAGCACGATGCCTTCCGCCTTAGTAGTGGGGATTTATTATCAAGGTTTACTCCTCTAGGTTTTATCACGGTTGCCTCCGGACGCAGAGCTTCCGTCGCTTCAATCACTCAACACAGCTGCCTCCCCTATGCTGTTGGTTTTTTATCGAGGTTTACTCCTCTAGGCTTTTTCTCAACGGTTGCCTCCGGACGCAGAGCTACCATCGCTTTAAACACCCAACATAGCTGCCTCCCCTATGTTGTTGGTTTTTTATCGAGGTTTACTCCTCTATTCCGTTTGATCCGCGGGTGATTATTGGGGTTCCCATACTGGATCCTTATTCATCACCTATCCCTGGAAGTTGGTCGGTCACGAGTCCCTTAAAGCGCTTATAAGCACTGAGCGGCCCTTACAACGCTTGGGCTCTCTGGCGCTGAAAAGCACGAGTCCCGCGACAGACCACACCTCCCTGGAGACACCCTATGAGCCATTGGGACGCGCCGTGTCGGGTGGAAGACCCCCTCCGCGGAAACTTGTATAAGAGATTAGGGGTGAATCACTTCCAGCCTCTCTCATCCAACCTCCCGAGGCACGGAACCTAACCTAACCTAACCTAACCTAACCTAACCTAACCTAACCTAACCTAACCTAACCTAACCTAACCTAACCTAACCTAACCTAACCTAACCTAACCTAACCTAACCTAACCTAACCTAACCTAACCTAACCTAACCTAACCTAACCTAACCTAACCTAACCTAACCTAACCTAACCTAACCTAACCTAACCTAACCTAACCTAACCTAACCTAACCTAACCTAACCTAACCTAACCTAACCTAACCTAACCTAACCTAACCTAACCTAACCTAACCTAACCTAACCTAACCTAACCTAACCTAACCTAACCTAACCTAACCTAACCTAACCTAACCTAACCTAACCTAACCTAACCTAACCTAACCTAACCTAACCTAACCTAACCTAACCTAACCTAACCTAACCTAACCTAACCTAACCTAACCTAACCTAACCTAACCTAACCTAACCTAACCTAACCTAACCTAACCTAACCTAACCTAACCTAACCTAACCTAACCTAACCTAACCTAACCTAACCTAACCTAACCTAACCTAACCTAACCTAACCTAACCTAACCTAACCTAACCTAACCTAACCTAACCTAACCTAACCTAACCTAACCTAACCTAACCTAACCTAACCTAACCTAACCTAACCTAACCTAACCTAACCTAACCTAACCTAACCTAACCTAACCTAACCTAACCTAACCTAACCTAACCTAACCTAACCTAACCTAACCTAACCTAACCTAACCTAACCTAACCTAACCTAACCTAACCTAACCTAACCTAACCTAACCTAACCTAACCTAACCTAACCTAACCTAACCTAACCTAACCTAACCTAACCTAACCTAACCTAACCTAACCTAACCTAACCTAACCTAACCTAACCTAACCTAACCTAACCTAACCTAACCTAACCTAACCTAACCTAACCTAACCTAACCTAACCTAACCTAACCTAACCTAACCTAACCTAACCTAACCTAACCTAACCTAACCTAACCTAACCTAACCTAACCTAACCTAACCTAACCTAACCTAACCTAACCTAACCTAACCTAACCTAACCTAACCTAACCTAACCTAACCTAACCTAACCTAACCTAACCTAACCTAACCTAACCTAACCTAACCTAACCTAACCTAACCTAACCTAACCTAACCTAACCTAACCTAACCTAACCTAACCTAACCTAACCTAACCTAACCTAACCTAACCTAACCTAACCTAACCTAACCTAACCTAACCTAACCTAACCTAACCTAACCTAACCTAACCTAACCTAACCTAACCTAACCTAACCTAACCTAACCTAACCTAACCTAACCTAACCTAACCTAACCTAACCTAACCTAACCTAACCTTTTTTTTTTTTTTTTTTTTTTTTTTTTTTTTTTTTTTTTTTTGGAAGTGGGGAATCTTCAACAAGACTGGAAGCCGGCTAGTCCGGCCAGTGTGGGTTTCTAACCCCCCCAGTTCGCCAGCCAATACACCCACCAAAAACAAAAGGTGTGTGTATCCACTGTCGCCCCGAGTGAGCCAGCATCGCCACTAAACCCCACTCCCCTCACCCGTACTGTGGGACCAACCTTTCGGGCATTACTTCACAGCACAGATGGGTCAAGTATATGGTACGTAAGTACAATAACTAAACTACACTTAAAATCAATAAAGGACCAATAAAAGCAAATAAATAAATAAATAAATACATAAAAAGGGACTAACTCATAAAAAATTTTAAATAGATAAATAGATAAATAGATATATATATATATAGAAAAAGCCAAACAAAATAAAATATACGAGGATGCTATCACAAGGAACTACTCCATTTCTCCCTCCCTTTTTTCCCTATCCTGAGCGACTCTCTCATCTACCTCCTTTTTCCCCATAATCGCTCTGAAATACTCTACAAGAATCTGCCACTTTTCTTCTGACTCCAGCATACTTCTGACAGTATTTTCCACCCTCAATGTAATCCCAAGCTTACTCTCTACCTCCGCCCTCTCATTTTCCCACCTCTTACATAAAAACACCGTATGTTCGACATCATCCCTATCACCGCAATACATACATTTTTCGTCCCTCGCCTTACCAATCCTGTAGGTATACACCCTAAAGCACCCATGCCCCGAAAGCACTTGTGTTGTGAAGTAGTCTAATTTTCGATGCTTACATCCCAACCAGTCTTCTACCTCCCCTATAACCTTCCGGGTCCATGCCCCCTTTGAACTCCCTTCCCTCAACCTGCTCACCCACTTCTTCTCTATTTCTTCCTCTATTAACGCTTTATTTTCCCTGCCCCTCTTCCACATTTGTACCCTCTCTTCAACCAAGAGATCAATCGGTGGTATACCGGTAATTAACTGGATCGCGTCATTTGATACTGTCCTATACCCTGACGCAATCCTCAAAAGCATGATCCTCTGTACCTTCATCATATCTTCTTTATATTTTTTAGTATTCATAGCCCCCCCCCATATTGGGGCACCGTACAATAAGATGGACTTTACTACCCCCCACAACATCTTTCTTTTAAAATCCCCTGGCCCCCCTATATTTGGGAGCACCCTGGTCAGCGCTGCCGCCCTATCTCCCGCCTTCTTAACTACCTCCCTAATGTGCGGCCCAAAATATATACCCCTATCTAGCCAGATACCCAGATACTTGCATTCCCTCCCCGGTTCTATCTGGTACCCCCCCATTTCAAAAATAACATTTCGCCCTCTGGGCCCATACAGCACCAGCGCCGCAGTTTTTTCTGGGGCCAACTCCATCCCCTTCTCCCTCATCCATCTCCCCACTTTCCACAATGCCTCGTTTACCTTAATTTCGAGGTCTGGACCATCTTTGGCCGTCGCCACAATCGCGACGTCATCCGCGAAACCTACTACCTCTACTCCTTCCGGAAGTTTCATCCTCATAAGAGGATCATAGAAGATATTCCACATGGTCGGTCCTAAGACCGAACCCTGTGGAATACCCGCCGTGACCTCATAAAATTTCCCCCCACCCATCATTATTCTCCTACCCTGAAAATAACGCGTAAGCCCCTTTAATAAGTAGCGTGGAAAATGCCTTCTCTCCAGTTCCCCCAGTATGTGCCTGGTCGGAACTGAGTTGAAAGCATTTTTCACGTCTAGCATCACCACGACGCACCATCTCTCCTTTCCCCTACCTATCCTCACGCTATTTGCCCTCCCAAGAATTCTTTCCACCGCCATCACCGTCGACTTCCCTTCCCTGAACCCGTATTGGTTTTCCGCCAAGTCACCACTATCCCTCACCGCGCCATCTAATCTCCCCCTAACCAAGTGCTCATAAAATTTAGCTATCGCATTTGTCAGGCATAGTGGTCTATATGATGAGGTCTCCCCCTCCGGTCTACCCACCTTTGGTATTAATACCAACCCTGCAGTTTTCCACGTTAACGGAAAATCCCCCCTTTTCATAAGGTCGTTAACCCAATGTTTAACCTCCCTTATATGGTCCTCCACGAAGTGCTTAACACATTCTACTGGTATGCCGTCCGGTCCTGGTGCTTTGCCGGTCTTAAGTTTTTGTACCGCCTTCTCGATTTCTCCCACCGTAACTTCTGGAACTTCCTCCTCTTCCCCCGTTTTTACATAGACAGCTTTCTCCCCTCTTGGGAATAGAGCCTTAACTATCTCTTCCTTCTTATCACTGGCCAGCTGAAAAGATGCGCCTCCACCCTTAAATGCCCTAGTTACTATTTTGTACCCCTGCCCCCATATATCATCTTCCAGCTCGTCGCATAAACTCTTCCACTGCTTCTTCTTCTCTTTCTTTATCTCTTTTCTGAGAATCTTCCTTTGTCCCTTATACACTTCCCATGCCCTCTCCCTCTCGTTGCCCCTGGTTGCTTTCATTACCCCCCTCCTTGCTTTAATACACTCCCCCCTTAATTCCCCCATTTTTTCGTTCCACCAATATTGGCTATATTTTACCCTCCCCTTCTGAAATTTCGCTTTGCTTCCCGCTTTTAATAGTATCTCTTCCATCTGTTCGTATCTACCCATTTCCCCTCCCATCTTTTTAATTAATTCATCGACTTCCGATTTAAATACCCCCCGATCTACACTATAGTATCCCTGAATTTGCAATTTTTTTTCCACTCCATCCTTAACCTCATAAACTATGTGCTGGTGGAGTGATAACGTCTCTCCATCCAACACCTGCCACCCCCGCATCTTCCCCGCCAACATCCCTGTAACTAGAGTTAAGTCTATGAATGACTCTGATGAACCCCTCACAAAAGTCGGCTTATTTCCCCGATTCGCTATAACCAGCCCTAACTGGGCGGCCCATTCCAATATATAATTCCCCCTTTCATCATTTGCCGCCGCCCCCCATCCTGTAGCCTTAGCATTAAAATCCCCCGCTATGATGCATTTCTCCCTCCCCCCCTTTTCAACCAGGTTCATTATCCCGTCTATAATTGTTTTGAACTCATCAAAACTTATGTTCGGCGATATATATCCCCCTATCACCCTTATTTTCTCCATTTCCACCCCGATGTATCCCTTCCCTCTATTAACCTTCCTAACCCTGATCTGTTTATTTTTGAAAAATACTCCCACATCCTTTCTTAAATCTACTTCCCACCCACTCGATACCGACTTCCTTTTATTCACTTCCCCTACTATTATTAGATCGCATCCCTCCTCCTCCGCCACCTTACATGCCAGGTCCTGGGCCTGTGCGGATCTTCCTACATTCACTTGTAGCACCTTAAGCATTTTGGTGTCGCTTTTATCTCCTCCCCACCCTCTGCCCTTCTTTCACCAAATTCCTAAATATAGGGCATCTGGTCGAATCCGACCGATGTGCCTCATTGCACCTTCTACAGTGCACTTCATTTTTGCATTCCTGCGCTTGGTGCCCATCCCCCCAACATCTATGACACTTAGTCTCCGCACTAGCCGCCTTACACTCCCTCTGGGAGTGCCCAAACTCCTTACACCTAAAGCACCTCATGGGCTGCACCCTTCTTCTGATATTGCAGTTGACCAGGCCTATGGGCACCCTCCCCACATCACACAGGCGGTCCGCCGCTCTTCTATTTGCCTTCAGGGTAATGGTCTGTCTTCCATACCCCAGGCTTCTCCTCCCCCTTATTTCCATAGATCCCCTATCCATGGGGTGTACCAGATACCTAACCTGCTCCAATACCTCCCTATCCTCTACCGTTTCATCAACATCATAGATAAACAATTGGGATTCCGGCTCCCTTGCGGTGGCCGTCATCCCTGTCCTATTAATTTGCTGTGTCAGCTGACCTATTTTTTCTCTCCCCCCTACAATGTCTAACATCAGGTCCCCCTGATTTGTTTTCCTGGTTCTTTTCACCTCCACCCCCGTTCCTTTTATTTGGACCCTCTCCTTTACCTCCCTTAATAGTTCCGCGTAGGTCCTATCCCCTTTTTTAATGGTAATACTACCCCTCTGTCTTTCCTTTTTTCCCTCCGCCGGAAGTATTACTTTTACCCTCATCTCTTCCCCCTCTATTGCTAATGCGCACTCAAGCGCTTTCCTGACCGCGTCCCCGTCTATTCCTTCCTCCAACACACAAGTTATTTCCTCCCCCTTTGTAAGACGTTCTACCCTAGCCTCTCTAATTGCCTTCCCCAGTTCCTTAGCCTTCCTATACAACACCCTCGCATCCCCCACCGCTCTGAGTACGTATGCTATCCTAGCCTCCATACGGTTCTTTCCCCTCCTAGTCTCCGTCTGTATATTGCTTGCCACAAAATCTACTTCTTCCCCGCACTCGTCCACCATGTGGTCCGCGCCGGGATGGTTTTTAATCCACCTCCCTAAATACTCATCAATATCCCCTCCCTGATCTTTCCCCCCCACCATCAGAACCACATCCCGTCTGTCCGGGTACTCCTCCACCCTCTCAGCGGTGTACGTTTTTGTAAACGCCTCCTCCGGCCATTCCTCTCCCACTATCCCTTCGAATTCCCCCTCCTCGACTCCCCTCGCTACAACCCTCTTTATGTATTCCCTCCTCTCCTTCCTAATTTCTTCCGATTCCTTTTCTATGTCTTCCTGGTCTACCTGCACCCCCATGTCACACATTACCACCCCTGTTTCCCTTTTATCCATCTTCTCAATTTCCCTTGTCGGACTCTCTTGATACTCCTGGAGCTTCTTCTGAACCTTATTTATTGTCCTGTACAGGTTTCTAGTACCTTCCTTAATTTCGGTTTTAGTGTTGGTGATCTCTCTAGTCAGTGCAAACAATTTGGTGCCCTCCTCGAACATCCTTTTAACCACTTCTCTTAGCTCAGCCAGTTTCTCACTATCGTCCCTCTCCTCTCCTTCTCTCTTCCTTTTACCGTCTTCCTTGTTCCTGCTTTCCTCCATTTTCTTATTCAAAATATCTTCCTTTTTTTCCGCATCCTCCCTCTTTTTCTTACTAGGCCTGCTCTCCTCCTCATCACTCACTATTTCTACGATCCCTTCCACTCCACCGATCTCGTAAATCCCTAGGCTGGTCAACGACGTTTCCCTGTCATCGTTTTCCCAACTCGCCATCCTATCCAAATCAGACCTTTCCACCTCTCCGCTAGGGGTGTGAAAAGCATCTTCCTGCCCCATCTTCCTACCGCTTTTTGGCGGGGTTCTAGGAAGAGAATCTCTCCTTCCAAATACCTGCCGCTCCTCTACTACCCTGTCCAAAAAACCTACCGCTCCTTCTTCCATATCCTGTACCATTTCCTTCGCCAGTCCGTCCTCCTTTTTGTCAATCCTACTTTTTTTATTTTCTTTGTCCATATATATTCCCACGAGTGGGGACGAAAGTCTGTCCAGCTCGGCAGTGCGCCCTTACCTCGCTAAGGCTTAATACAATGGGGTTCAGCCAGGTTCCCCAAGGGGGTCGTTTACGATGCTCTAACCCTCGCACCTTCCATACCTTCAGCACGATGCCTTCCGCCTTAGTAGTGGGGATTTATTATCAAGGTTTACTCCTCTAGGTTTTATCACGGTTGCCTCCGGACGCAGAGCTTCCGTCGCTTCAATCACTCAACACAGCTGCCTCCCCTATGCTGTTGGTTTTTTATCGAGGTTTACTCCTCTAGGCTTTTTCTCAACGGTTGCCTCCGGACGCAGAGCTACCATCGCTTTAAACACCCAACATAGCTGCCTCCCCTATGTTGTTGGTTTTTTTATCGAGGTTTACTCCTCTATTCCGTTTGATCCGCGGGTGATTATTGGGGTTCCCATACTGGATCCTTATTCATCACCTATCCCTGGAAGTTGGTCGGTCACGAGTCCCTTAAAGCGCTTATAAGCACTGAGCGGCCCTTACAACGCTTGGGCTCTCTGGCGCTGAAAAGCACGAGTCCCGCGACAGACCACACCTCCCTGGAGACACCCTATGAGCCATTGGGACGCGCCGTGTCGGGTGGAAGACCCCCTCCGCGGAAACTTGTATAAGAGATTAGGGGTGAATCACTTCCAGCCTCTCTCATCCAACCTCCCGAGGCACGGAGAGGCACGGAACCTAACCTAACCTAACCTAACCTAACCTAACCTAACCTAACCTAACCTAACCTAACCTAACCTAACCTAACCTAACCTAACCTAACCTAACCTAACCTAACCTAACCTAACCTAACCTAACCTAACCTAACCTAACCTAACCTAACCTAACCTAACCTAACCTAACCTAACCTAACCTAACCTAACCTAACCTAACCTAACCTAACCTAACCTAACCTAACCTAACCTAACCTAACCTAACCTAACCTAACCTAACCTAACCTAACCTAACCTAACCTAACCTAACCTAACCTAACCTAACCTAACCTAACCTAACCTAACCTAACCTAACCTAACCTAACCTAACCTAACCTAACCTAACCTAACCTAACCTAACCTAACCTAACCTAACCTAACCTAACCTAACCTAACCTAACCTAACCTAACCTAACCTAACCTAACCTAACCTAACCTAACCTAACCTAACCTAACCTAACCTAACCTAACCTAACCTAACCTAACCTAACCTAACCTAACCTAACCTAACCTAACCTAACCTAACCTAACCTAACCTAACCTAACCTAACCTAACCTAACCTAACCTAACCTAACCTAACCTAACCTAACCTAACCTAACCTAACCTAACCTAACCTAACCTAACCTAACCTAACCTAACCTAACCTAACCTAACCTAACCTAACCTAACCTAACCTAACCTAACCTAACCTAACCTAACCTAACCTAACCTAACCTAACCTAACCTAACCTAACCTAACCTAACCTAACCTAACCTAACCTAACCTAACCTAACCTAACCTAACCTAACCTAACCTAACCTAACCTAACCTAACCTAACCTAACCTAACCTAACCTAACCTAACCTAACCTAACCTAACCTAACCTAACCTAACCTAACCTAACCTAACCTAACCTAACCTAACCTAACCTAACCTAACCTAACCTAACCTAACCTAACCTAACCTAACCTAACCTAACCTAACCTAACCTAACCTAACCTAACCTAACCTAACCTAACCTAACCTAACCTAACCTAACCTAACCTAACCTAACCTAACCTAACCTAACCTAACCTAACCTAACCTAACCTAACCTAACCTAACCTAACCTAACCTAACCTAACCTAACCTAACCTAACCTAACCTAACCTAACCTAACCTAACCTAACCTAACCTAACCTAACCTAACCTAACCTAACCTAACCTAACCTAACCTAACCTAACCTAACCTAACCTAACCTAACCTAACCTAACCTAACCTAACCTAACCTAACCTAACCTAACCTAACCTAACCTAACCTAACCTAACCTAACCTAACCTAACCTAACCTAACCTAACCTAACCTAACCTAACCTAACCTAACCTAACCTAACCTAACCTAACCTAACCTAACCTAACCTAACCTAATCTAACCTAACCTAACCTAAAATAGTCTAGCCTCCGATGTCTACATTTCAGCCATCCCTCCAAATCCGGTATAATTTTTCTCGTCCATACACCCTTGCAATTTTCTTCCCTGAGTCTTTCTAACCACTTTTCCTGTGTTTCCCTCTCTATCAGTCTTTTATTTTCCCTACCCCTTTTCCACAACTGTATCCTTTCCTCGACCAGCAAATCTATTGGTGGTATTCCCGTGATGACCTGTATTGCGTCGTTTGATATAGTTCTGTATCCTGACGCAATCCTCAACAGTATCACCCTTTGTACCCTTGTCAATTCATCTTTATATTTATTGTTCTTTAGTGCTGCTCCCCATATTGGGGCCCCGTACAGTAGTATTGACTTGACCACCCCCCACAAAATCCTTCTCTTCTGATCTCCTGGTCCTCCAATGTTAGGGAGTATCCTGCCCAATGCCGTTGCTCTAGCCCCCGCCTTTCTTGTTATCTCCCTGATGTGCGTTCTAAAAGACATACCTCTGTCTAGCCATATTCCTAGGTATTTTGCCTCCTTTGTAGGTTCGATGCTATATCTCCCCAACTCAAATTTTACATTCCCTCCCCTGGGTCCATATAATATCAGTGCCGACGTCTTCTCTGGTGCTATCTTCATCTTTTTCTCCTTCATCCATCTACTGATGGCCCACATTGCCTCGTTTACACATATTTCCAAGTGCTCTCTATTCGTCGCCGTGGCTACTATTGCGACGTCATCTGCAAAGCCGACCACCTCCACTCCCTCCGGCAATTCCAGTCTCATAAGTGGGTCATAGAAGATATTCCACAAGGTCGGTCCCAACACCGAACCCTGTGGAATACCCGCCGTGACCTTGTAACTATCCCCGTCGCCCATCATTATCCTCCTTCCTTGGAAATATGTTATTAAGACCCGTAGCAAGTATTGTGGGATCCCTCTTCTCACCAACTCACTAATAATGTATTTGGTTGGTACGGTATTAAAAGCATTTCTCACGTCGACCATGACCATAACGCACCATCTTTCCCTTACCCCATCCATCCTTATAGCCTTTGCCGTCTTCATGACCTTTTCTACAGCCATCACTGTCGACTTTCCCACTCTGAAACCAAATTGGTTTTCTGCCAAGTCACCACTATTCTTCAGCGCCTCTTCCAGTCTTCCTCTGATCAGGTGTTCGTACAGTTTCGACACACTATTGGTAAGGCATAGTGGCCTATACGACGATGCCTGCCCTTCCGGCTTTCCAGATTTCGGAATCAAAACCAGCCTTGCCATCTTCCAACTCAAGGGAAACTCGCTTCTAATTATTAAGTCGTTCATCATGCCCTCCATTGCTTCTAGCTGTTCTTCCACTAGCATTTTCAGGCATTCCGCAGGTATCCCATCCGGTCCAGGGGCTTTTCCTGCCTTGAGTCTAGAGCTCGCTTCTTTGATCTCTTTTGCTGTAAAGACTGGGATTTCCTCCCCCTCCCCATTTTCAATAACCTCATCCCCTATTTCATCCCCCCTTGGAAACAATATTTTGACAATTTCCTCTTTCTTTTCCTTTGATATTTGAAATGATGGAACCCCTCCCTTAAAAGCCCTTATTACTATTTTATACCCCTGACCCCATATATCCTCATCCAGCTCTTCGCACAATCTTCTCCACTGTTCCCTTTTTTCTTTTTTGATTTCTTTCCTTAAGGCTTTCCTATGCTCTTTGTATTCTTCCCATGCTCTGTTACGTTCCATGTCTTCTTTCAATTTCATAAACTTTCTTCTTGCCTTACCACAATCTGTTCTCAGCTCTTCCATTCTGTCATTCCACCAATATTGCGTGTATTTAGTTTTCCCCTTCCGGACTTTCCCCTTCCTGCTCGCTTTTGTCAGAATTTCTTCCATCTGTTTATATCCTATCCTTTCCCCTTCCATGTTCCTTATCAATCTATTCACTTCCGTCCTGAACAACCTTCTATCCATACTGTAGTGTCCCTCGATCTGTATATTTTTTGGTTTGCTTCCTTTTACTGCATACACAATATGTTGATGTAACGACAGCGATTCGCCATCCATTACACACCATCCCTGTATTTTTCCCGCTAACCCCTTTGTGGCTAAAGTGATATCTATAAAAGATTTTGATGCTCCTCTGGTAAATGTCGGCTTTTTGCCGTCGTTGATTATCACCAGTCCGAGCTGTGCAGCCCATTCCGTTATGTAGCTCCCCCTCTTATCATTGGTTGGTGCCCCCCATGCTGTCGCTTTTGAGTTAAAGTCCCCCCCTATGATACACTCTTTACCCCCTTTCCCCACTAAATTCATTATTGCGTCTATTTTGGTTTTAAATTCCTCAATCCCGATATTGGGTGAAATATACCCCCCTATCACTACCAACGTTTCAAATTCCACCCTAATATACCCATTTCCTTTACCTATTTCATGTACTCTCAGATTTTTATTGTTAAAATATATTCCTACATCCTTCTGTAGGTCTACTTCCCACCCGTTCGTTGACTTTCTTTTGTTTATTTCCCCCATTATTATGATATCGCATTCCTCCTCCTCCGCCACTTTGTATGCCAGGTCTTGCGCCTGCGCAGATCTGCCAGTATTAGCCTGCAGGATTTTAAACATTTTATTTTTTCTCCCCCCTTCCCCTTCTCTGCCCTTCCCTAACTAAATTTCTGAAGACTGGGCACTTTGTTGAGTCCGATCTATGTTCTTCATTGCACATTCTGCAATGTGCCTCATTTTTACACTGTTGGGCCTGGTGTCCGTCGCCCCAACACTTATGGCACTTATCCTCTGCTTCCTCACCCTTACAATCCCTTTGCGCGTGTCCGAATTCCTTACACCGATAGCATCGTATCGGCTGTATTCTTCTTTTAATTTTGCAATTAATTAGCCCGATTGGGACCCCACCCTTCTCGCATAGTCGGTCCGCTGCTCTCCTGTTAGTTTTGATTATGTAAGTCTCTCTTCCATATCCTACTTTCCTTCTATTTCTTATTTCCACTGTATCCCTGTCTACTGGGTGCACCATTTTTTTCACCTGCTCTAGAACCTCCACGTCCTCTATTGTTTCATCAACGTCATAGATGAAAAGCAGTTCCTCCGGTTCCCTTGTGGTAGCCGTCATACCTGTCTTGTTTGCTATTTGCTTTGACAGTAGATTTATTTTCCCTTTGTCTCCCTCTATATCCAGTACTAGATCTCCCTTATTTGTTTTCCTTGTCCTCTTCACCTCCACTCCTGTACCCCTTATCTGGACCTTTTCCTTCACCTCTCTCAATAATTCTGCATAAGTGCGTTCTCCCCTCCTCACCATTATACTCCCCTTCTGCGTCGTCCCTTTATTGGCTGGTAGGATCAATTTTATTTTTATTCCCTCCCCACATGCGCATTCAAGCGCTTTCCTGGCCGCGTCCCCATCGATACCCTCATCCAGTATGCAAAACAGCTCCTCCTGTATCTTTACATCCTTTCCCACCTCTCTAATCGCATTCCCCAGCTCCCTAGACCTTCTATACATTACTCCCATATCACCATCCACTCTTACTACATACGCCACCCTTGCTTCCCGTAGACTCTTACCCTTCCTTGTCTCTGTTGTTATGTGATTTATCATATAATCAACCTCTCCTTCACATTCGTCTACCATGCGGTCGATACCAGGGTGTCCCTCCAGCCATTTCTTCACATAAGGGTCCGTGTCCCCTCCATGATCTTTCCCCCCCACCATTATAACCACGTCGCGACTGTCTGGACATACCTCTGCCCTCTGTGTCGTTGAGGTCTTCTGGTATATCTCCTCTGGCCATTCCTCTTCCACAATTTCTGTAAATTCTTTCTCCCCAATTCCTTTTAGAACAGCCCTTTTGATGTGCTCCCTTCTTTCTCTTTTAAATGCCTCCGTGTCCCTCTCAATCTCTTCAGGGTCCACCTGTATTCCCATGTCCCGCATCACAACACCTGTTTTCTCCTTGTCTGGCTTTTCCATTTCCTTCCTATTTACCTCCATTTCCTCGTATTCCTGTAGCCTTTTATGTGCTTTGGCTATTACTCTGTACAAGTTTCTTGCACCCTCCTTGATTTCCACCTTTGTGTTTGTGATTTCTCTCGTCATGGTGTACAGTTTGTTTCCGTCCTCATACACCGTGTTTATCAATTTTCGGAGTTCCGCTAACTCTTCGCTATCTTCTCTTGGTTCCTCACTGTCTTTTCTTTCCTCTTCCTCCCGTTTCCTTTTACCTTCCTCTTTAGCCTTAATCTTTCCCTTAGTTCTGTCCTCATTTTTGTTTTCTTCCTTCTTTTTTTTACTCGGCCTTTCCTCATCCCTAGTCTTTTCGTCTATTTCCTCCATTGTCGACACTCCGCATTCCGCCAATTGCACCATCGATGTAGCGCTATCTTCTTTCTCCCAGCTTACCATCCTTTCAAGCTCCAACTTGGTAATCTCTCCGCTAGGTGTGTGGAAGACCTCATGCCCTACCGTTTTCCCAATTTTTGTCTGAGGAGGAGTCCTCGGTAGCGAGTCCCTTCTTCTAAAAGCCTCCTGTCCGTCGTGTCCATCTGTATATCCTTTTTCCTTAGCCAGTCCATCATCATTTTTTTCCAACCTGTTTTTGTTTTTTGTTTTAACTTCTTCCATTAAAAATCCCACGAGTTGGGCTGAAGTAAGTGTCCGGTCAGGCAGTGCACCCTTACCTGACTAAGGCAAAATACAATGGAGTTTCGCCAGATACTCCAAGGGGATCGTTTACGGTGCTCTAACCCTCGCACCTTCCATACCCTCGGCACGATGCCTTACGCCTTAGTATTGGGGATTTTTTATCGTGGTTTACTCCTCTAGGCATTTTATCACGGTTACCTCCGGACGCAGTGGCCTCCGCTGCCTACACCAAACACAGCATGGCCGCCTCCCCCATACCGCTGGTTTTTTATCGAGTTTTAACTACTCTAGATCCGCTGGGTTCTGTAATAGAGAAAAACAGGTCCGCCGCGAGAAGGCACCCAAGTCGGTCTTGCAGATGAAGAGGCTGTTGACTTCGCATTACATCCGCCTGGGAAAGGCATGGTATAACCCATACCTCGACGCATCCTCCTTTTTTTTTTGAGCGGTGGATGCATCCATGTCCCTTGGACCCAACCTAACCTAACCTAACCTAACCTAACCTAACCTAACCTAACCTAACCTAACCTAACCTAACCTAACCTAACCTAACCTAACCTAACCTAACCTAACCTAACCTAACCTAACCTAACCTAACCTAACCTAACCTAACCTAACCTAACCTAACCTAACCTAACCTAACCTAACCTAACCTAACCTAACCTAACCTAACCTAACCTAACCTAACCTAACCTAACCTAACCTAACCTAACCTAACCTAACCTAACCTAACCTAACCTAACCTAACCTAACCTAACCTAACCTAACCTAACCTAACCTAACCTAACCTAACCTAACCTAACCTAACCTTTTTTTTTTTTTTTTTGTTTGTGGAAGTGGGGAATCTTCAACAAGACTGGCGGCTGGATAATCCAGCCAGTGTGGGTTTCTGACCCTCCCGATTCGACAGCACATATGCCTCCTGCATTGCAGAAGATATATACACTGTCGCCTCGAGGTAGCCAGCGTCGCCACTAAACCCCACTCCCCTCCTCCGAAATCTGGGACCACCCTTGCGGGCATTACTTCAGAATTCGGAGGGGTCTGCTTCTACGCAAAAGGATCTATTCCGTCTCTTCCTCCCTTCTTTCTCTATCCTGAGCGATTCTCTCTTCGGTCTCCTTTTTCCCCATGATATTTTTGAACAGGTCTCTTATTACCTCCCAGGTTTGCGCAGACTCCATCATACACTCTACCAGGTTCTCGACCCTTAGTATTAGTCCCAACTTGCTTTCCACTTCTGCCCTCTCATTTTGCCACCTCATGCAACTAAATATAGTATGCTGTGCGTCGTCCCTATCTCCACAGTACATACACATCTCATCCCTAGCCTTCCCAATTCGGTGCGTGTACACCCTGTATGACCCATGTCCTGACAATACCTGCGTGGTAAAATAGTCTAGCCTCCGATGTCTACATTTCAGCCATCCCTCCAAATCCGGTATAATTTTTCTCGTCCATACACCCTTGCAATTTTCTTCCCTGAGTCTTTCTAACCACTTTTCCTGTGTTTCCCTCTCTATCAGTCTTTTATTTTCCCTACCCCTTTTCCACAACTGTATCCTTTCCTCGACCAGCAAATCTATTGGTGGTATTCCCGTGATGACCTGTATTGCGTCGTTTGATATAGTTCTGTATCCTGACGCAATCCTCAACAGTATCACCCTTTGTACCCTTGTCAATTCATCTTTATATTTATTGTTCTTTAGTGCTGCTCCCCATATTGGGGCCCCGTACAGTAGTATTGACTTGACCACCCCCCACAAAATCCTTCTCTTCTGATCTCCTGGTCCTCCAATGTTAGGGAGTATCCTGCCCAATGCCGTTGCTCTAGCCCCCGCCTTTCTTGTTATCTCCCTGATGTGCGTTCTAAAAGACATACCTCTGTCCAGCCATATTCCTAGGTATTTTGCCTCCTTTGTAGGTTCGATGCTATATCTCCCCAACTCAAATTTTACATTCCCTCCTCTGGGTCCATATAATATCAGTGCCGACGTCTTCTCTGGTGCTATCTTCATCTTTTTCTCCTTCATCCATCTACTGATGGCCCACATTGCCTCGTTTACACATATTTCCAAGTGCTCTCTATTCGTCGCCGTGGCTACTATTGCGACGTCATCTGCAAAGCCGACCACCTCCACTCCCTCCGGCAATTCCAGTCTCATAAGTGGGTCATAGAAGATATTCCACAAGGTCGGTCCCAACACCGATCCCTGTGGAATACCCGCCGTGACCTTGTAACTATCCCCGTCACCCATCATTATCCTCCTTCCTTGGAAATATGTTATTAAGACCCGTAGCAAGTATTGTGGGATCCCTCTTCTCACCAACTCACTAATAATGTATTTGGTTGGTACGGTATTAAAAGCATTTCTCACGTCGACCATGACCATAACGCACCATCTTTCCCTTACCCCATCCATCCTTATAGCCTTTGCCGTCTTCATGACCTTTTCTACAGCCATCACTGTCGACCATCCCACTCTGAAACCAAATTGGTTTTCTGCCAAGTCACCACTATTCTTCAGCGCCTCTTCCAGTCTTCCTCTGATCAGGTGTTCGTACAGTTTCGACACACTATTGGTAAGGCATAGTGGCCTATACGACGATGCCTGCCCTTCCGGCTTTCCAGATTTCGGAATCAAAACCAGCCTTGCCATCTTCCAACTCAAGGGAAACTCGCTTCTAATTATTAAGTCGTTCATCATGCCCTCCATTGCTTCTAGCTGTTCTTCCACTAGCATTTTCAGGCATTCCGCAGGTATCCCCATTTTCAATAACCTCATCCCCTATTTCATCCCCCCTTGGAAACAATATTTTGACAATTTCCTCTTTCTTTTCCTTTGATATTTGAAATGATGGAACCCCTCCCTTAAAAGCCCTTATTACTATTTCATACCCCTGACCCCATATATCCTCATCCAGCTCTTCGCACAATCTTCTCCACTGTTCCCTTTTTTCTTTTTTGATTTCTTTCCTTAAGGCTTTCCTATGCTCTTTGTATTCTTCCCATGCTCTGTTACGTTCCATGTCTTCTTTCAATTTCATAAACTTTCTTCTTGCCTTACCACAATCTGTTCTCAGCTCTTCCATCCTGTCATTCCACCAATATTGCGTGTATTTAGTTTTCCCCTTCCGGACTTTCCCCTTCCTGCTCGCTTTTGTCAGAATTTCTTCCATCTGTTTATATACTATCCTTTCCCCTTCCATGTTCCTTATCAATCTATTCACTTCCGTCCTGAACAACCTTCTATCCATACTGTAGTGTCCCTCAATCTGTATATTTTTTGGTTTGCTTCCTTTTACTGCATACACAATATGTTAATGTAACGACAGCGATTCGCCATCCATTACACACTATCCCTGTATTTTTCCCGCTAACCCCTTTGTGGCTAAAGTGATATCTATAAAAGATTTTGATGCTCCTCTGGTAAATGTCGGCTTTTTGCCGTCGTTGATTATCACCAGTCCGAGCTGTGCAGCCCATTCCGTTATGTAGCTCCCCCTCTTATCATTGGTTGGTGCCCCCCATGCTGTCGCTTTTGAGTTAAAGTCCCCCCCTATGATACACTCTTTACCCACTTTCCCCACTAAATTCATTATTGCGTCTATTTTGGTTTTAAATTCCTCAATCCCGATATTGGGTGAAATATAACCCCCTATCACTACCAACGTTTCAAATTCCACCCTAATATACCCATTTCCTTTACCTATTTCATGTACTCTCAGATTTTTATTGTTAAAATATATTCCTACATCCTTCTGTAGGTCTACTTCCCACCCGTTCGTTGACTTTCTTTTGTTTATTTCCCCCATTATTATGATATCGCATTCCTCCTCCTCCGCCACTTTGTATGCCAGGTCTTGCGCCTGCGCAGATCTGCCAGTATTAGCCTGCAGGATTTTAAACATTTTATTTTTTCTCCCCCCTTCCCCTTCTCTGCCCTTCCCTAACTAAATTTCTGAAGACTGGGCACTTTGTTGAGTCCGATCTATGTTCTTCATTGCACATTCTGCAATGTGCCTCATTTTTACACTGTTGGGCCTGGTGTCCGTCGCCCCAACACTTATGGCACTTATCCTCTGCTTCCTCACCCTTACAATCCCTTTGCGCGTGTCCGAATTCCTTACACCGATAGCATCGTATCGGCTGTATTCTTCTTTTAATTTTGCAATTAATTAGCCCGATTGGGACCCCACCCTTCTCGCATAGTCGGTCCGCTGCTCTCTTGTTAGTTTTGATTATGTAAGTCTCTCTTCCATATCCTACTTTCCTTCTATTTCTTATTTCCACTGTATCCCTGTCTACTGGGTGCACCATTTTTTTCACCTGCTCTAGTACCTCCACGTCCTCTATTGTTTCATCAACGTCATAGATGAAAAGCAGTTCCTCCGGTTCCCTTGTGGTAGCCGTCATACCTGTCTTGTTTGCTATTTGATTTGCTTTGACAGTAGATTTATTTTCCCTTTGTCTCCCTCTATATCCAGTACTAGATCTCCCTTATTTGTTTTCCTTGTCCTCTTCACCTCCACTCCTGTACCCCTTATCTGGACCTTTTCCTTCACCTCTCTCAATAATTCTGCATAAGTGCGTTCTCCCCTCCTCACCATTATACTCCCCTTCTGCGTCGTCCCTTTATTGGCTGGTAGGATCAATTTTATTTTTATTCCCTCCCCACATGCGCATTCAAGCGCTTTCCTGGCCGCGTCCCCATCGATACCCTCTTCCAGTATGCAAAACAGCTCCTCCTGTATCTTTACATCCTTTCCCACCTCTCTAATCGCATTCCCCAGCTCCCTAGACCTTCTATACATTACTCCCATATCACCATCCACTCTTACTACATACGCCACCCTTGCTTCCCGTAGACTCTTACCCTTCCTTGTCTCTGTTGTTATGTGATTTATCATATAATCAACCTCTCCTTCACATTCGTCTACCATGCGGTCGATACCAGGGTGTCCCTCCAGCCATTTCTTCACATAAGGGTCCGTGTCCCCTCCATGATCTTTCCCCCCCACCATTATAACCACGTCGCGACTGTCTGGACATACCTCTGCCCTCTGTGTCGTTGAGGTCTTCTGGTATATCTCCTCTGGCCATTCCTCTTCCACAATTTCTGTAAATTCTTTCTCCCCAATTCCTTTTAGAACAGCCCTTTTGATGTGCTCCCTTCTTTCTCTTTTAAATGCCTCCGTGTCCCTCTCAATCTCTTCAGGGTCCACCTGTATTCCCATGTCCCGCATCACAACACCTGTTTTCTCCTTGTCTGGCTTTTCCATTTCCTTCCTATTTACCTCCATTTCCTCGTATTCCTGTAGCCTTTTATGTGCTTTGGCTATTACTCTGTACAAGTTTCTTGCACCCTCCTTGATTTCCACCTTTGTGTTTGTAATTTCTCTCGTCATGGTGTACAGTTTGTTTCCTTCCTCATATACCGTGTTTATCAATTTTCGGAGTTCCGCTAACTCTTCGCTATCTTCTCTTGGTTCCTCACTGTCTTTTCTTTCCTCTTCCTCCCGTTTCCTTTTACCTTCCTCTTTAGCCTTAATCTTTCCCTTAGTTCTGTCCTCATTTCTGTTTTCTTCCTTCTTTTTTTTACTCGGCCTTTCCTCATCCCTAGTCTTTTCGCCTATTTCCTCCATTGTCGACACTCCGCATTCCGCCAATTGCACCATCGATGTAGCGCTATCTTCTTTCTCCCAGCTTACCATCCTTTCAAGCTCCAACTTGGTAATCTCTCCGCTAGGTGTGTGGAAGACCTCATGCCCTACCGTTTTCCCAATTTTTGTCTGAGGAGGAGTCCTCGGTAGCGAGTCCCTTCTTCTAAAAGCCTCCTGTCCGTCGTGTCCATCTGTAGATCCTTTTTCCTTAGCCAGTCCATCATCATTTTTTTCAAACCTGTTTTTGTTTTTTGTTTTAACTTCTTCCATTAAAAATCCCACGAGTTGGGCTGAAGTAAGTGTCCGGTCAGGCAGTGCACCCTTACCTGACTAAGGCAAAATACAATGGAGTTTCGCCAGATACTCCAAGGGGATCGTTTACGGTGCTCTAACCCTCGCACCTTCCATACCCTCGGCACGATGCCTTACGCCTTAGTATTGGGGATTTTTTATCGTGGTTTACTCCTCTAGGCATTTTATCACGGTTACCTCCGGACGCAGTGGCCTCCGCTGCCTACACCAAACACAGCATGGCCGCCTCCCCCATACCGCTGGTTTTTTATCGAGTTTTAACTACTCTAGATCCGCTGGGTTCTGTAATAGAGAAAAACAGGTCCGCCGCGAGAAGGCACCCAAGTCGGTCTTGCAGATGAAGAGGCTGTTGACTTCGCATTACATCCGCCTGGGAAAAGCATGGTATAACCCATACCTCGACGCATCCTCCTTTTTTTTTTTGAGCGGTGGATGCATCCATGTCCCTTGGACCCAACCTAACCTAACCTAACCTAACCTAACCTAACCTAACCTAACCTAACCTAACCTAACCTAACCTAACCTAACCTAACCTAACCTAACCTAACCTAACCTAACCTAACCTAACCTAACCTAACCTAACCTAACCTAATTTGAAGTAATATTTTTTTTGGTTTTTGAATTTTTGAAAATTCGAAAAAGTGTCAAAAGTTCGGAATTAAGAAGAACGCTTAAACACGTGTCGAATATTTTTCAATTCTCTATAGGATGACATGAAAATCTCGATTTTTTTTTTTTAAAAAGTTAACCTTTCGTCATATCTCGAAAACGGCTCGATAAAAGCATCCAAACTTTCGATAGACAGATAGTCCTCAAGGTGCTCTACCATTTAGCGAAAACCATGTTCCGATCCGAATCCGAAAGCGCTACTAACATATGATATCGAAACAAAAAAACCAAAAATACGGAAAACAGTACTAACTTTTTCCTCGACACATGTACTTTGAAATCATCTTCATATTCTTGTTTCTCGTCATCGATTTTGTGATAAAAAAACTTTGAATTTTTTCGATCCGACGCAGCGTTACGAAACTAGGAAACGACTGCAGATAAGTCAAAAATAACGTCAAATTCGTATTTTCCGGACCCCAAATACCCCGAAAACCACAATTTTTTTCGATAACAAAAGGTATCGACTTTTGATGCATGCGCAGTAGCGAGCGGATAATGATAGCTATGCGCAGTCGACGGATTCGAGTTCGGCGACCCCGAAAACCCTTGTATACCGATTTTCAGCTCTCTAGCTGTATTTTCGTATTTCGCGTATCACCTGTCAAATGTCAATATCTTGAAACGCTATATCTCGGCCATCTTAAAAGATAGATATATCGAGTTTGGTATCAAATTGAAGGTCTCGACGAGCCCTATCGATTGACGTACACCGTTTTTTTTTCGACTACATATCGAAAAATTTCAAAGTCCCGAGAGAGACATTTTGAAGGGAAAATCGAAAAATCTCAAATGAAACGCTCATACACGTGTCAAATATTTTTTCGCGAAACGTATAGAAATGAAAAAAAAAAAATTTTTGTTTAAATTTTTTTTTGAAAAATCCAAAAAGTGGTCAAAAATTCAAAATGAAGAAAAACGCTCGGACAGGTAACTTTTATTTTTCAATTCTCTATACGATGACATAAAAATCTCGATTTTTTTTGGTTTTTGAATTTTTTGAAAATTCGAAAAAGTGGTCAAAAATTCAAAATCAAGAAAAACGCTTAAACACGTGTCGAATATTTTTCAATTCTCTATAGGATGACATGAAAATCTCGATTTTTTTTTTTTTCAAAAAGTTAACCTTTCGTCATATCTCGAAAACGGCTCGATAAAAGCATCCAAACTTTCGATAGACAGATAGTCCTCAAGGTGCTCTACCATTTAGCGAAAACCCCGTTCCGATCCGAATCCGAAAGCGCTACTAACCTAACCTAACCTAAATCCAGCTAACCTAGCGTAAATAAATGAAACTTTATTTAACCTTAGGTAAATATAGTACAGTTTATTAAACCTAACGTAATTGTAGTAAAGTTGGTCTAACCTAACGTAAATATAGTAAAGTTGATCTAACCTAACGTAAATGTAGTAAAGTAAATTTAACCCAAGCTACAGAAACATAAATATATCAAATTTTAGCTATATGCAGCTTTCAAACAATATTTTGTAACACCTGCCAACTGTCAGGAATGTCTGTAAATCAGCCATTTTTGACTATGCAAAGACCTAATTATATCGAGCCCCGTCGATAATTTAAAAAATAACGTCAAATTTGTAATTTTCGGACCCCAAATACCCCGAAAACCACATATTTGTCGAAAACAAACGGTATCGGCTTTTGATGCGTGCGCAGTAGCGAACGGTTATCAATAGTCCTGCGCAGTCTATGGAGTTGAGTTCAGTGACACCTAAAGCTACAACATGCTGATTTGTAAGCCCGTTGCTGTATTTTTAGATTTTTATTGTAGCATGTGGGAAATAACGTTAAATTTGTATTTTGTGAAACCCAAATACTCAAAAAAAAAACCCTTTTTTGTTAATATAAATTGAAATTGATTTCTAACTCATGCGCAGTAGCGAACGGTAAATAGTAGCTCTACGCATTAGACGGTTTCGATTTCGGTGACTCCGAAAACTATGTAATACTGATTTTCAACACCGTTGTTGAATATTTTTATTTTGTGCCCCATTTATTAAAAATAACGTCAAATTTATATTTTTTCTAACCCTACATGCCTTAAAAACGACAATTTTTAAAATAAAATGCGATATCTACGTTTAACCCATGCGCAGTAGCGAACGGTAAATAATAGCTCTGCGCAGTCGACGGATTAGACCTCGAAAACTCTCGCATACTAATTTTCATCCTCGTTACTGCACTTTTTAGATTTTCTATGTTGCATGTGAGAAATAACTACAAATTTTTATTTTTCGGACCGCAAATAACTAAACAACCACATTTTTTTAGATATAATGCGATATATAAGTTTAACTCATGCGCAGTAGCAAACGCTTAATGATATCTCTTCGCAGTCGAAAGATTCGAGTATTGAGACCCCGAAAACTATGTAATACTGGTTTTCAGCACCGTTGCTGCATATTTGTATGTTGTATCCAATTTGTTAAAAATTACGTCAAAATTTCAGCCCTGTTGCTGCAATATTGTATTTTGTGTGTTATCTGTGGGAAGTAATGTCAAATTAGTATTTTTTTGACTTCGAATACCCAAAAAAGCTATTTTTTTCCGATAACACATTTGTATCAACTTTTGACCCATGCGACGTAGCGAACGGAAAACGAGAGGTGTGCGCAGTAAAATAATTCGAGTTCTGCGACCCCGAAAACCTTGGTAACCCTATTCTCCGGTTTGTTGCTGTATTTTCGGTTTTGGTGTCTCACCTGTCAAGTGTCAAAATCTTCAAACGCTAATACCTCGGCCATCTTAGAAGATGGATATATCGAATTTGGTATCAAATTGAAGGTCTCGTCTAGCCCCATCCATTTATTCAAAATATTTATTACAAAATTATTAAAATTTGTTAAAAATCTTCTATTAACGTAAATTTTTATCGCCACGCCCACTCTTTTCACCACATTCTTTGACCACGCCCACATTTACTTAACCACTCCCACTTTCAATGGCAATTTATTACCGAAATAATGTCTTTCTATTATAATATTGACCCACCCCGGGCCCCTAAACCCTACCGCCCCGTTAAATCGTCTCTTAAGAGTGGGTTTAAGTCATGAAAAAACATATATACATTTCCCAAGGTATTCAATAAATTCAAAAATATTAAAAAAAAAAACAATTTTGTGCTTACATGCAGTCCTCTTTCATACAAATACTACGGTGCCAACAAAATACCTCGCCGCCGCACCGTACCGGAGATAATGGTAAAAAATGTTAAAAAAAAGAAAACAAACATTGTTAAATTTTACTATACATTATTTCGAAGCAAATGGTACCTACGGCGACCTTCTCCGACGCACCGTTCAAAAGTTATAAGCGAGTGCTTTAGTAAGGATATCCTTAGGTTGGAGCCGATTCCGAAATTTTTCTTTTTAAAATTTTCATAATTAAAAAATTGTTTAAAATTATAAAATTAAAAAAATGACTTTATTTCGTGATAATTACTTTGTAAATATCTATTCGATGACATCAACATTTTTTGCCTATCAGTGTTCGTTTCAAAGATACAGCAATTTTTTCATCTTTCCGCCCATTTCCTCTAGTCCCGCCCGCTCTTCAACGAAACCCATTTACCACGCCCACAGTTAAATGACCACGCCCGTTGTCAAATGACAATTACATACCAAAATACTGTTAATCTTTTCAATTATTTACTCACCCTGGGCCCCATAACCTCACCGCCCCGTTAGATCGTCCCTTAAGAAAGGGTATAGAACAGCAAAAAACATTATCATGTCGAAAATTCCCAAGACAATCAAAAAATACAAAAATTGGAAAAAATTTTTTTGTTAAATTGTAGTCCTCTTTCATACGAAGCCAATGGTGTCAACAAAAATCCTCTCCGACGCACCGTTCCGAAATTATGGGTAAAAATTTAAAAAAAAAAAAAAAAAGGCGTCAAAATTTAGTCTACATTATTTCGAAACCAACGGTACAATCGTCAACCTCAACCGACGCACCGTTCCGAAGTTATAAGCGAACTCAGTTATTTATCGGTATCTCAACTTTTTATGTAATGGCTTTAGGAGAGATCTCCTTAGGTTAGAGCCGAATCCAAAACTTTGATTTTTCAAAATTTTTTAAAATTCCAAAAAAGTGGTCAGAAAATTAAAATTTAAAAAATGTCTTTATTTCTTGACAATTATTTTTCAATTCTCTATTCGATGATATCAAAATTTATTTCCCATCACTTTTCGTTACGAAGATACAGCTATTTTTTAATTATTACGCCCCTTTTCCCAAGCCCCGCCCACTTTTCCAATCAAATCCTTTGACCACGCCCACCTATACATGACCACGCCCACTTTTCAATGTCAATTCGATACCAAAATACTATTTTCTTTTCAAATATTTACCCACCCTGGGCCCCTAAACCCCACCGCCCCGTTAGATCGTCTCTTAAAAAGGGTATAGAACAGCAAAAAACATTATCATTTCGAAACTTTAAAAGAAAATCGAAAAATCCAAAAATAAAAAAAAAAATAAAAATTTTGCTAAAATGTAGTCCTCTTTCAGCGTCAGCTACAGGCGGCTACGTAATGCTTGGTCCCCTTCTATTGTTGCCTCTCTTATTTAAGTTGTCTTACTGCGCCTGCCCTCTTCTATCCTCCCTTTCGCGAGCTTGGAATTCTAGCTCTTCCTTTGCCTTACCCTTTAACAGGTACTGGAGGTACCTCATAACGGCCCCCGCAGTTTGTTTGTTCTTTACCATTACCCTAACCAAGTTGTCAGGAGTGATTTCACTGCCCACCTCAATCTCCACCCGCTCCCTCAGCTGGGCCCATCTGGCACATCGGAAGATAGTATGTTCGGGGTCATCCAGTTCTTGGCAGTACCTACATGTGTCGTCCTCTGTCTTTTTTATTCTTTTTGTAAAAGTCCCAAACAGCCCATGGCCGCTCAGAGCCTGCGTCATGTAGAACTCGGTTTCCACAAACCTACATCCGGTCCAGGTTTCCAACTCCGGAATCAGACGCTTCGTCCACCGCGAGGTCTCTGTCAAGTTCTGCCACCTCTCCTGCCACCTAACCATAGTCACCGCCTTTTCCCTCCTTTTGTCCTCGGCCGTGATTTCTCCCATTGCCTCCAGTCGTGCCCTTTCCTTTACCATAAGTTCGATTGGCGGAACCTTTGTTATCACACAAAGTGTGTCCGCCGAAACCGTCCTGTAGGCTGCCGCCACTCTCAACAGGGCTCTTCTCTGTGCCGATCTCATTTTGTTGCCATATAACCTGATGTCCATTACCCTCGACCACACCGGGGATGCGTACTACAGCACTGACTGGACGACTCCGTACAGAATCCTTCTCCGAAGGGTGCCCGGTCCTCGTATGTTCGGGAGGATTTTAGATAAAGCCTTGGTCTGCCTATCGGCCTTTTCACAGGTTCTTCTAACGTGCTCGTTCCAGATCTTCTTGTCGTCCAGCCAGACTCCCAGGTACTTAACGAACTTAGTCGGGGTAATTTCCACTCCCGATAAGGTGATTACTATGTCGTCCCTTTTTCTGGGGCCCCTCATGATGAGTGCTTCCGTTTTTTCAGGAGCAATTTCCAGCCCCCTGCTCTCCATCCACCTAGAAATGCGGTCTAGCGCTGAATTTGCCGCTTCCACTAACTTATCCTTGTCCTGCGCTCTTACTATCAACGCAAGGTCGTCTGCGTACGCTGCCGTGCTGCACCCCTGTGGGAGTTCTAGCTTCAGAACCCCGTCGTACAGAACATTCCACAAAGTCGGTCCCAAAACCGATCCCTGCGGGACACCTTGCGCCATGTCCTGTCTGTACGTACCACTGTGAAGGGATCGCACCGTCAGATAAGCGTTTATCGCTCTGACCAGATAATTGCTTATATTGAGCCCTTGTAGCGTGTCCATTATTCGGCTCCACTTCGCCGTGTTAAAAGCGTTTCGTACGTCGACAAACACAATTATTCCCCATCTTGGTCCCCCACTGCTTGCCGCCTCCACCACGTGGTTTATTGCGATCTCCCGGCCCTGAAACCAAACTGTTTGTCCGATATGCCCCCTTTTTCGTTGAGTTCCTCCTCCAACCTAGATTTCAACATATGCTCATATGTCTTCCCGAGCCCATCTAGCAGACATATTGGTCTGGCCTTATTATCCACCGTGTTCCATTTCGGGATCAAAACCACCCTTGCCCGTTTCCATACCTCCGGGAAGCTACCGTCTCTAAGTAAGTTATTAAATATTCTCAACATTTCCTCCGGAATACATTCTATCGCCAGCTTGATGGCTTCTGCCCGAATACCGTCCATACCTGGGGCTTTTCGGTTTTTTAGCTTGGCTTTTGCGGCCTCCAGATCTTTTAGCTCGAACGGCGTCGGTGGCGTGTCGCTAACTATCTCTATCGTTGCATGTTGATCATCCGCTGGAAATAGCTGGCGGATCTTCTCTGCCCTAATGTTGTCGTCCATGTCGTATGGCGCCTTGAGAGATCATATGCCATCAGTAACAATCCTGTAGCCTTGTCTCCATGGATCATCTTCAAGACGATCGCAGAGCAGTCTCCACTGTTCTCTTTGCGACTTTTTTATTTCCCTCCGCAGGGTCCTCCTATCAGCTTTGTAATCAGCCTCTAACTCCTCTATTTCCCTTCCATACGTTAGTTCCCCCCTGGCCCTGAGTAACCTCCTGCGCACCTTATTACAGCTATCCCTCGCAGCAGCGATGTCCTAGTTCCACCATATCGGTTGAGGCCTGTTGATACCCGAAGCCCCCCTAACCGAACAGCATTTCTGCGCCTGTTTTATAGCGTAACTGAGGTTCTCCACGTTATCAACTGCAAAGAGCTGCAAGATGTCCTGGAACTCACCTCTGTTTAGGTATTCTTGCGTCGGCCACCCTGTGCTTCGATCTTTGCCAGTTGTCAGCACCTCGAAGGAAATATACCTGTGAAGGCTCATCGATTCCTCATCTAGTACTTGCTAGTTCTTCACCAACCTCGACTGCCGCTGTGTTGCCATTGTGATATCGATAATCGATTTCTGAGCCCCTCTGACAAAAGTAGGAGCACTTCCCTTGTTGCAGACTACCAGATCCAGCGCGTTGATCCATTCCGCCAGGTAATCACCTTTGGCATCGGTCGTCCGAGAGTTCCATAGTGCCGATTTCGCGTTTAAGTCCCCAGCAATTATACATTGCCTTCCAGAGTCTTCAACATGATGCATAATTGTATCCACCCGCTCCTTGTAGACTTCCATCGAAACGTTTGGCGATACGTATCAGCTGTGTAATGCCCAGGAACCTAAAACGATTCACACAAACCCCTGCTCAGTTTCGTGCGCCGTAATACCACACTTTTGATTGGCGCAGTATACCGCGGTAGAAAGTGCTCTGTCAAGTATCCATCTCTTATTGCTCATGGTGAGCCCAATGTTCGGCTCCTGCACAATCACAATGTCAACCTCCCTGTCTTTCCCCGTTTTTTGAAGGAGGTGATGGGCGTCTCTACGACGATCAGCGTTGAGTTGTAGTATTCTTAGTGGCATTTTAGTATGTACTAAGACGGGCCTTGCGTCTGTCCTCGATCAACGACCTGAAATGTGGACATCTTGTTTGGTCCTGCCTGTGGCCCTTCCTATTACATTTTACGCAAAAGTCCTCGTCCCTGCAGTCCTTCGCCTTGTGCCCCTCTTCTCCACACCTAATACATTTTTTTGTCCTATCCGGTCCCTTGCACTCCGCTGTTTTATGCCCAAATTCCAGGCACCTAAAACACCTCCTCAGGATCACCTTTTCCAGGACCATGCAACTCAACCATCCTACTTGTATCGTTCCCACCTTCAGGAGAGGGTAAGCGTAACTACTTGGCAGTTCAATAGTTGCTGCTTTCTCCCCGAAGCGTCCCTCCCTCAACGTTGATACCGTCACTTTTGTTTCTTCTATCCCAGTTGCCCTGGCTACCGCTTTCCTGACATCACCCTCATCCGTAGTGATATCCATTCCTACCACCATCACTTGGGCATTTTCCGAAACCTTAGCTTTTAATGCCGTGTTCTTCTTTGCAATCTCGTCCCTAAGAAGGTTCGCCTGTGCATCCCCCCCCTCGACACTAAGAATTAGGTTTCTCCCTGCAGACTTTCGTACCCTAGTAATCTTCACGTCCAGACTACTGCCTTCCATACCCTCTTTTACCAGGTCCGCGTATGACTTTTGCGTCCCCTGTATTGTGACTGTTCCATCCCCTCTTTTCCTGGCCTCACCCGTTACATAGTGAGCCGGGGTTAGCATTATGACCTTAATACTGGACCCCCTGAACACGCTCTCCAATATCTTCCTAGTGTGTTTCCTATCCATACCCGGTGGAGTGGCAAAAAACACGTCCATTCTACCTTGGGCTATACACACGCCCTTCAGTTTCTTCATGTTCTCGTAGAAAGACCCTAAGTTACTTGCACCCCCTGCCTCATTCTCCAACGGTACCAGGAAAATGTATTTCTGGGCCTTCTCGTCCCCTCCCCTGCTTGTCTTCGTCTTGATTTCGTTTACGATGAAATCTATTTCACCGTCCTCCATTGAGCTTGCCATGGAATCGATAGCCGGATGTCTCTCCCTGATCCCCTTCAGGTACTTTTCCTGAGTGACCTTCTTGCCAATCATCAAGGCAATGTCCCCTTTTTCACTCCCTTTCAGTATGTTTCCCACTTCCGTTCTAGTGGCCTTGTAGAAGTCTTCTGGCCATTCCACATTCAGGACTTTCCCCAACGATGCAAGGTCTTTCAGGTCACTTTCCCTTATCTCTCTCGACTCTGGTTGTCCCCCCGTCCTATTTATGGTCTTTTCCTCCACCCTGCGAGCGTTTTCAAGTATACTTGACGTGATCTCCTGTACTTCCTCCGCCGCCTTCTCCACTTCCTCCTCGACGTCGGAATCTCCCTTAATTGTCCTAACCATGGCCTTGACCCTCCTTTGTAGCCTCTTAACGTTCGCGACCAGTTGGGTAATGGGGGAATTCTCCTTAGTTTTCTTCCTCTCCCTGGGGCTGTCTTCCGAGTACTTCCTTTTTTGGGTTCCCCTATCTCCAGTTTTCTCTTTCCATTCTGATGAGTCTTCCAGACATATAACGTCTTCTTTATCATCCTCCATTACATCTCCCAGCAACCTGAAAATCGGGCTCCTGTGAAGGTCCTCGACCAAGAGCCCGTCCGGCGTTGAATCTTCTGATTTACTCGGCCTTGCGTCCCGACCTTTTGGGGTCGAAAACACCTCCGCCTCTGTACTTGCCGACTTCGTAGGGCTTCTTTTTAGCGAAGATCTTCGTATAGATGGGTCCGCCACGTTTTCACACACATACGATGCTCCTGCCCTGTACTTGTCCATCTTCCCTTCACCCTTTTCCTTTGTTTTCATCATATTTCCTTTACTATTCTTCTTTTCCATGTCCGTATCCAGTCCGTCGTCTTTTTTATCCAAGTTTTGTTTAATTTTATTATTTTTCATACTAGTTCCCACGAGTGGGGTCGAAGGATGGTCCAGCGAGGCAGTGCGCCCTTACCCCGCTAAGTCAAAATACAATGGAGTTTCGCCAGGTACTCCAAGGGGATCGTTTATGGTGCTCTAACCCTCGCACCTTCCATACCCTCGGCACGATGCCTTACGCCTTAGTATTGGGGATTTTTTATCGTGGTTTACTCCTCTAGGCATTTTATCACGGTTGCCTCCGGACGCAGTGGCCTCCGCTGCCTACACCTCACACAGCATGGCCGCCTCCCCCATACCGCTGGTTTTTTATCGAGTTTAAACTACTCTAGATCCGCTGGGTTGTGTAATAGAGAAAGAAAAACAGGTCCGCCGCGAGTAGGCACCCGAGTCGGTCTTGCAGATGAAGAGGCTGTTGACTTCGCATTACATCCGCCTGGGAAAGGCACGGTATAACCCATACCTCGACGCATCCTCCTTTTTTTTGGGCGGTGAATGCATCCATGTCCCTTGGACCCAACCTAACCTAACCTAACGTAACCTAACCTAAAAGTCCAGCTAACCTATCGTAAATAATTTAAATTTTATCTAACCTAAGCTAAATATAGTTAAGTATATTTAACTTAACGTAAATTTATTAAAGTTGATCTAACCTAACGTAATTTTAGTAAACTTGATCTAACCTAACGTAAATATAGTAAAGTTGATCTAACCTAACGTAAATGTAGTAAAGTACATTTAACCTAACCTACCGAAACATAAGTACATCTAATTTTACCTATATGCAACTTTCTAACCCTATTTTGTTACACCTGTCAACTGTCAGGAATGTCTGTAAACCAGCCATTTTTGACTGTGCAAAGACCTAATTATATCGAGCTCGGTATCAAAAAGAAGGTCTTAAGTACCTTAAGCGAATGACGCGAACTGGAATTGAAAAAAAAAACAAAAACGAAATTAAGTTTCTAACTTTTTTGTCCAAATACTTACTTTGAAATTATTTTGATTTTCGTCTTTGTAGGTATCGGTGTATTAGAAAAAAATAATGCATATTTTATATCAGTCTCAGCGTTACGAAACCAGGAAACGACCGCTAATTAGTC
Source organism: Agelastica alni (assembly GCA_950111635.1). Classification (NCBI taxonomy): domain Eukaryota; kingdom Metazoa; phylum Arthropoda; class Insecta; order Coleoptera; family Chrysomelidae; genus Agelastica; species Agelastica alni. The sequence goes on along the minus strand of OX467715.1, from coordinate 40,216,889 downwards.
AAAAATAACGTCAAAATTAGTATTTGTCTGATCCCAAATACCAAAAAAAAATTTTTTTTGGTGATATAATGCGATATATATTTTTAACTCATGCGCAGTAACGAACGGTAAATGATAGCTCTGCGCAGTCGACGGATTCGATTTCGACAACCCCGGAAACTCTCACATACTAAATTTCATCCTCGTTGCTGTGTTTTTGTATTAAGTTTTAAATTTTACAAAAATAACGTCGAATTTGTATTTTTCGGAACACAAATACCAAGAAAACCTAATTTTTTCCGATAAAAAACGTTATCGACTTTTGATCCGTGCGCAGTAGCGAGCGAATAACGATAGCTATGCGCAGTCAACGGATTCTAGTTCGACGACCCCAAAAATTCTTATATTCCGATTTTAGTATTAACTTAATATTAACTTAGTATTAACTAATTACATTTTCACCATAAGAAATTATTTATTCATAGTGTGAAGAAATATATTTGTTAAAAAATATATAATTATGTATAGGCATAAAACTGCTTCATAACAGTTCTATTAATAGATAAACCCAGAATTGTACTTTTAACTTTCAATATTTTTTTACTGTTGTAAAGTTGTATAAAACTAAATATGTACAACAGATAAGTTATTACAGGTTACAATGGAATTAAAGTTCATTAGTTTAAACTTGTTCAAAAAATATTTTAAAGTTATTTGAAATGTAACTATAATCTTTTAATCTTAAATAAAAATAATTTATTATAATATGTCTTTATAATGTTATTATTGTTCTTTATGTACAACAATAAAAAAATTTGTTCTAATAAAAGGTATAATTATCCAGTGTTTTTTAAAATGTGAGGGACTATGAAACAATAAAGTAATTCCAATAGTAGATGATGAAAATGTTTTTAGAATTGATAATAATTATATCCAGCAAAATTTTAGATTTTCCAACTAACTGATTTTATTTTAGCTCACATGAAAAAGGTTTTATGTATCCAAATAAAATTATTAAACTGTGGAATGGTAACAGAGGCGGTATTAACAGAAACTACTATAACTGAGTTAATAGCAAAATATACCTCATTTGAAAATATTCCTGCCGAAAGTATTGCAAGCATATTAAAATATGAAGAGCTAGCTGATGAAACATTAAGTAAGATAGACTTTCAATTTGTGATTTTAAATGATAGTACATTAACTTTTTTGCTTACCAACTTTTAAAATGCATGTACTCAAACTATTTTAAGCATTTTTTTTTTTTTTATGAAAATAGTCGCAAAAAGGGTAGACCTATCGTGTGGGCCGCGAACGGCCCGCACTGCGACTATTAGAAGGGGAATTATAGAAAGGAAATGATTGTGGACACGCTTTTAAAAAGTTGCAGGTCATAGTTCTGTGGAAAAACTGATTTGGAAGCTTATTCCATTTCGTAGCAGCCCTGTAAAAGAAGGATTCTTGATGAAGATTGGTCCTTGTAGTGTCAATCTTGAGAGTAAATGGGAGTAAATGATCAGCATGCCGAGTTCTTCGGCCGAATGTGGCCAATGGTGGTACAAGAGTTTTTATTTCTCTGGAGCATCTGCCATGGAAATATCTGTAGAGCAATGACTGGTCTGCAACTCTTCTTCCATGTTCTAGAGGGTGAAGGGTATCTGTAAGAGTTGAGCTGTCTATCAAGCGAATGGAATCTAGAAGACGAAGAGAATGCCTTGGTGCTGAACCCCAAATGTGCGAGCAATACTCCAGTAGAGGTCGGATTTGAGCCTTCTATGTCGTCAACAGTTGATCAGGAGTAAAAAACTTTTTAGCTTTCCACAGAAAACCTAGCCTCTGGCTTGCAGACTTTGCGATGTTAGCAACATAGTTATGCCAAGACATATTATTAGACACCGTGACTCCCAAAGTCAAGGTGGGGGGACTTGATTCAAGGGTATTTCCGGACATTGTGATGAAATGATTTGAGAAATTCACTTTCTTGGAAAACGTGGCGCTTTGTGTTTTCTGGGCGTTGAACTGAACAAGATTGTTGGTTCCCCACTCGACGATTGCTTCAAGATCTCTATTGATGGAATCAACCTGTTCCTGCCTGAGTCTATGTGAAAGTTGAAACAAGTTGAAGTCGTTGATGTGTAAAAGAAATAGGGTGGGGGACAGGATGGAACCCTGGGGGACCCCGGCATTAGTTTTAAACGCATCAGAAGAAATACCGTCAACTGCCACATGTAAGGAGCGATCTTGCATGAAGCTCAAGAGCCATTGGCGCAGTTCGTTTGGGAGACCGTATGCAGATTTTGCATGAGACAACTTGCTTGGTTCGCTTTTACATAAACTGAGAGAACAATGCCCCTTTGAAATAGCTTGAAACATGTTCCAGAGATACTTTTGATCTGTGCAAATGTTTCTGCTCTCCCTATCAATGGTCGGTTATTAGCATTTAATGCTTTCAAATTTAACTAGAAGTAATGGCACATAATTTTGGTACCATTTTGCCGATGTCTCCAGAAAATTTTAATAGTCTAGTCGTGCTATCATTAAGGTACTGAAAAAGACGACGCAAACAAAGTTAATTCCCATGTAGTTGGCAAATAAACTACTGAAGAGGACGTATCAGTTCTAATAAGCTTAACAACACCTCCTTTGTGTCCTGTATTGACATTAGTACCGTTGCAACCAATACACATGTGAGATTCTTAAAAGTGATATTATTGGTTCTAAAAAAGTTTAGGATGGCTTGTTTAATATGTTCTGCAGAAGTCAAAGACGAAGTAACGTTCCCTAAATATCGTGATACTGGCTCTTCTAATAATGACAGATATTATTCTACGACAACACGACGATGGGTCTTCCCATCATGTACTTCCATTCCGAGAGTCTTATTTTTTTTCCGAAAAACTGACACACTGATACGTTGTTGGCTACAGTCGTTTTGGGTTCTTGTAATGGTAATATATACAGTATATTTTTGAGATGGCGCAATGAGTACAATGCTAAAATATGAAATTTTGAATTGCTAATTGCAAGGTCAGTTGGAGACAAAAAATGACGTTTAAAAAATCTGACAAAAAAATATAGTTCACCAGTACCTATGAAAAAAAGTTTCGAGTTGTAATGCTATTTGAATTTTCGAAAAAAACCTACAGTTGAACAAAATTCTTAAACATGTCATTTTGAAACGTTAATTGAAGGTCACGTTAAAGACAAAAGATAATGTTTAAAAAATCAGAAAAAAAAATGTAGGTCACCTCCATCCCTAAAGACAAGTTTTAAGAGGTAATGCTATTTGAATGTTTGAATTTAATTTTTTCGCACCACCCTAGTAGCCAGCCTCTAGTCGTGCAAAAAAGCAATGATACTTGGCTCGCTGCTGACGAGAAAATTTCTCAAGCTTGGCGTTTAATCATTGGCCATTTCACCAGGCTGTAGCCATTGTTTGCTAAAAACACAACATGAGACTAACATAGGATCACGACGCTTCAAACATGAAGCTAACGAGTAGAGAGAGAGAGAATAGCCATTTTTTCTTACAGCCATTGTTTGCGAGCAGGATATCAGCCATTCACAGTTTGGATTTCGAGAAAGAATGGGAACTCGAGAGCTGTTTGGCCTGAACATCTTGCTTCAAAAGTGTATAGATCAACAACAAAAAAAGTATACATGCTTTATGGATAATGAGAAGGCGTTCGACCGAGTAGATCATGTGGAACTCTTACAGACATAAGGATCAAGTAGCCTAAATAGAAACGACATTACAATTATCAAAAATTTGTATTGGGATCAAACAGCAGTAGTAAAATATAACAACTGAACCAGCAACTAAACAAAAAAGTGTCCGACAGGGTTGTATTTTATCCCCAATTTTATTTAATTTATACTCCAAACATATTTTTGGAGGCAATAAAAGTTGCAAGTAATGGGATTAAGATCAACAATAGAAGGATTAACAACCTTAGGTATGCTGATGACACCGCGATAATAGCTGATAGTCCAGAAGCCCCGCAACTTACTGAAGTCGGAGATCGTTGCGGCTTTAAAATTAATACCACTAAAACAAAAATCCTTATAATATCAAAAATCCCAGAACCACCAATTAATATTAGTATTTATGGGAAACGAATAGAAGTGGTGGAGAAATTCAAATATTTGGAGACCTGGATTAACAACAACCTAGATCCAGAAGTAGAAGTTAGATTCAGGATCGAGCAAGCAAGAACTACGTTTAACCTGATGCGGTCACTACTGTGTAATACAACGTTAAGTCTGAGTCTTAGGTATCGATTTGTGAAGTAATATGTACACTCAGTCTTGTTGTATGGCTGTGAAGCGTGGATCTTGAAGGTTAGCGCCATTAACAGAATATAAGCCTTTGAGATGTGGATACTTCGTAGACTTCTCAAGATACCTTGGACGGCGCATGTCACAAACGAGGAGGTGCTGAGACGAGCGCAGTGCGAGAGAGAATTAATGCATGTGGTCAAAAAACGATAGACAGCATATCTCGGTCATGTAATTTATGGAAGTAAATATGAGCTATTAAAATTAATAATAGAAAGGAATGAAGATTGAGGGTAAGAGCAGCATGGGTAGGAAGAATTATTCCTGGCTAAAGAACATTAGAGACTGGACAGATATGGATGTTCACTCCCTGTTTCGGAGTGCCCAGGATCGTCGGACCTTCGCTGAGATTGTTACCAACCTTCAATGATGATGATGAATCCTTAATTGGTCGAACACGTTCACCCACTTAATACAATATGTCCGAAATTGATATTTTGTCTTTCATAGGCATGGCAACAAGAATTCTAGGGACAACAGAACGGAAAAACTTCGAGAACAAACCAAAATTGATACCTGGACACATCTGGTCTTTACTGGCATTTAACAATAACCCAGCGACAATAAAACTGAAACGTCGATAACAAACCTTAAAATCAGCTTCAATCCAATAGTTTAACACAAAAAATGAGCTCAAATCTCTGAGATAACTAAAATTTCCTTCAATAAAAACTGGTTTTACATGTGATCAAATGACAGAATATTTGTTGTTCACACCTCGATCCGATATTTTGTCATTGACAGCGCCATCTCGCGTTACGTGATATTTCCCTATATGTACTTGTTGATGCTACAGTCAAAGAATACATTAGTTGCGCAGACCACGTGGTCTGTGATCAGTTGGTGTATACTGTGCTACGGTAAAACACGTGTTATTTTTAGGTTACTTGGATTTTTAAAAATAATTAAATAAGAGTTAAAACAAAACAAACAAAATGAAAATACATCTTACACCCGATAAACTTAGCTTTTCGCTATTTACTACAGAACAAATTAAAAAAATGAGTGTTATTAAAATTATTACTCCTCTTATGCTAGATGCATTGGGGCACCCCTTACCGGGAGGTTTATATGATAATAAATTAGGTAAGAAACTTTCACTGTAATATTTGATCATTCTTATAAGTTCCTCTGAATTAAAAACATTTATTCAAATGAACGAACAGTTTATAACATAAATTAACTATTTTAAAATTTAACTTGGAATAAAACTAGATACCATCATATTAACATTTCTTTCTAGGATCATGTTTTCACATGCAAATACCAAGTAAGTATTAACTAATTACATTTTCACCATAAGAAATTATTTATTCATAGTGTGAAGAAATATATTTGTTAAAAAATATATAATTATGTATAGGCATAAAACTGCTTCATAACAGTTCTATTAATAGATAAACCCAGAATTGTACTTTTAACTTTCAATATTTTTTTACTGTTGTAAAGTTGTATAAAACTAAATATGTACAACAGATAAGTTATTACAGGTTACAATGGAATTAAAGTTCATTAGTTTAAACTTGTTCAAAAAATATTTTAAAGTTATTTGAAATGTAACTATAATCTTTTAATCTTAAATAAAAATAATTTATTATAATATGTCTTTATAATGTTATTATTGTTCTTTATGTACAACAATAAAAAAATTTGTTCTAATAAAAGGTATAATTATCCAGTGTTTTTTAAAATGTGAGGGACTATGAAACAATAAAGTAATTCCAATAGTAGATGATGAAAATGTTTTTAGAATTGATAATAATTATATCCAGCAAAATTTTAGATTTTCCAACTAACTGATTTTATTTTAGCTCACATGAAAAAGGTTTTATGTATCCAAATAAAATTATTAAACTGTGGAATGGTAACAGAGGCGGTATTAACAGAAACTACTATAACTGAGTTAATAGCAAAATATACCTCATTTGAAAATATTCCTGCCGAAAGTATTGCAAGCATATTAAAATATGAAGAGCTAGCTGATGAAACATTAAGTAAGATAGACTTTCAATTTGTGATTTTAAATGATAGTACATTAACTTTTTTGCTTACCAACTTTTAGAATGCATGTACTCAAACTATTTTAAGCATTTTTTTTTTTTTTATGAAAATAGTCGCAAAAAGGGTAGACCTATCTTGTGGGCCGCGAACGGCCCGCACTGCGACTATTAGAAGGGGAAGGGATTATAGAAAGGAAATGATTGTGGACACGCTTTTAAAAAGTTGCAGGTCATAGTTCTGTGGAAAAACTGATTTGGAAGCTTATTCCATTCCGTAGCAGCCCTGTAAAAGAAGGATTCTTGATGAAGATTGGTCCTTGTAGTGTCAATCTTGAGAGTAAATGGGAGTAAATGATCAGCATGCCGAGTTCTTCGGCCGAATGTGGCCAATGGTGGTACAAGAGTTTTTATTTCTCTGGAGCATCTGCCATGGAAATATCTGTAGAGCAATGACTGGTCTGCAACTCTTCTTCCTTGTTCTAGAGGGTGAAGGGTATCTGTAAGAGTTGAGCTGTCTATCAAGCGAATGGCTCTTTTCTGAATGGAATCTAGAAGATGAAGAGAATGCCTTGGTGCTGAACCCCAAATGTGCGAGCAATACTCCAGTAGAGGTCGGACTTGAGCCTTGTATGTCGTCAACAGTTGATCAGGAGTAAAAAACTTTCTGGCTTTCCACAGAAAACCTAGCCTCTGGCTTGCCGACTTTGCGATGTTAGCAACATGGTCATGCCAAGACATATTATTGGACACCGTGACTCCCAAAATCGAGATGGGGGGACTTGGTTCAAGGGTATTTCCGGAAATTGTGATGGGATGATTTGAGGAATTCACTTTCTTGGAAAACGTGGCACTTTGTGTTTTTTGGGCGTTGAACTGAACAAGATTGTTGGTTCCCCACTCGACGATTGCTTTAAGATCTCTTTTGATGGAATCAACCTGTTCCTGCCTGAGTCTATTTGTATCATTCACCGAAAGTGATCGATTAGATGTGAAAATTGAGACAAGTGTGCTATCGTCTGCGAAACTGTAAATGGGGTTTGTGGTGGTTTTCAAGAGGTCGTTGATGTGTAAAAGAAATGAGGTGGGGGACAGGATGGAACCCTGGGGGACCCCGGCATTAGTTTTAAACGCATCAGAAGAAATACCGTCAACTGCCACATGTAAGGAGCGATCTTGCATGAAGCTCAAGAGCCATTGGCGCAGTTTGGTTGGGAGACTAGGCAGATAATTTACTTAACAATGCCTGGTGCCAAACGCGATCAAAGGCTTTAGATATATCCAAGGCTATTGCACGGGATTCACCAAACTTTTCAATAGTGTTTGTCCAGAGCTGAGTGACATAAGCCAGCAAATCTCCAGTTGACCGAAGTTGTCGAAATCCATATTGTCTGTCATGGATTATCTCAAATTTCTTATACAACTTATGAATTTTTTATTTTAGAAAATCTTGGAGGTAAATACATTATAAGTCAGAACACTGAAACACTTCGCAATAATTTTATAGGTCAAGTACTAAGAGAAGTAAAAACAAAGCTAGTTTGTATGTTCTGTAAATGTAAAATTGATAAAATACAAGCATTGAAAAATAAAATTATATTAATTACTAGGAAATCTGATCCGTGAGTAACATCTTTACCTAAGATTCATTTTTATTGTTGTGTTTTATTTTTCAAATAATTTTGTTTATGTTTTCAGAAACGATTCAATTATGACTCAGAAAGTTGTTGATCTAGAATCTAAGTATGTGACTCCAGAGGAATCTAGACGATATATGAGGAGTATTTGGATAAATGAAAAAGACTTTCTTCAACAATTAATTTCTGTGCTCTCAGATATTGATATTGAACATCCTATTGATACTTTTTATTTTGAAGTTATTCCTGTTGCACCGCCAAATATTCGACCAGTAAGCATATTAAACTAATTCTAATTAAAACTTATGATTTAATACATTAACAAATCTGAATATTTTTCAATATTCATATTGGTTTACTCTGTACATTGTAATCATAATGTATTAAAAACAGTTTGGTGTTAATATATTTTAATTTATTTATTTATTAATTTAATAGGGAAAAATCACGTAACGTGAGATGGCGCTGTCAATGACAAAATGTAGGATCGAGGTGTGAACAACAAATATTCTGTCATTTGATCACTTGTAAAACCAAAGTTTTTATTGAAGGGAATTTTAGTTATCTCAGAGATTTGAAATGATTTTTCGTGTTAAACTAATGAATTGAAGCTGGATTTAAGGTTGATTTTCGAAGTTTCAGATTTATTGTCGCTGTATTCTTTTTAAATGCCAGTAAAGACCAGGTGTATTCATGTATCAATTTTGGTTTTGGTTTTTCAGTTCTGTTGTCCCTGGAATTATTGTTGCAATGCCTATGAAAGTGGAAATATTGTTGAAGTCTCTATGAATAATCACAAAAAAATGCTAGATCATTGGACAACAATATCAAACTTTTCACTGAAAAAATCATCCTTAACAAAGTGCTTGCTGCAAACAAACATAAACTTTGAGATTGGTTTTCCTATCTTTAAGATCATCTTCCATTTCTGAGCTGCCTTAGAATTTAAAGCAAATTTATGCAAAGATATTGAATTGAATTGCCATATGTAGAGCATTGTGAAACAGGCATATTTTTCACGATTTTATCTCCATATCACCTTTTTTAATCTTTTGCATTTTCGAATTTTGTGGTTTATTAACACCAATTCTTCACAAAATATCGTTCAAATATAACACTTTCAATGCTTAAATTGCTCAAAATAATATATAAAGTTCACTTTTCACCCATATAAACAAATGGAGATTGGAATGACGTCACGTATACGTCACCTATTTCAAGCAGTGACGTCACGTATTAGTCATTCTTTCTACTGGTGTCACAAAGTGGCCACGTGCCATTGATCGAAACTTGAATTTATTTATAAGAGATTAACAATTATTTATTTTAGGTAAACTTTGTAAATGGAAGAGTGCTGGAAAATAAACAATCACTGGTTTATAAAAACATTATGCAGAATGTGATTTTATTGAGGACAATTATTCAAGTGATTCAAAAAAAAGATGAAAATAGTCTAGCATCTGTAGAAGCCAAGGTAAAAATTAAGTAAATATTAATAATTTCATTCTGTAAGGGGATTTTTCGAGGGACTCTTACACTAGAAATTCGTTCGATTTTGGAGCTTTTTCAAGTATCAATATCTATTATTTTTGTATGATACTTTACTGGTTTTTCTAAGTATTGATATTTTGTCTCCTCGATAGTGTCATTTTACGCGATGTCACCATTTCTCTTACTAACCTATAGCATTATCTCTCTCGGTCAAGTGGTAGATTCCGTGTAAAACAGTACTATATTTTAATAAACTACAGGAAAACTATGTCATACCTAGGTATTTTTAGTTAGTTTTTTGCAATTCACCAATGATGATTTTTAAAAATTAAAATCGAATTATAGGTACTACAAAAAAGTTACCAGTTAATTTATCTCTTTATTTAAACAGTGATATTTGTTGTAATTCACTTAATTTGACAGGTAAATGATTTATAAATCTTACCGGTAAATGATTTATAAATCTTACCGGTAAATGATTTATAAATCTTACCTAAGAGTTTGTGGGGTTATGTCTGTTAATGAAAGTCTATGTGTTGTAATTACATATTTAACATGTCTGGTGTTATAAAGTAGTATTCACGCGCGTCTCGTCATAATAATCACATGCATTTAGTTGGTTTGACTCTCTTTGTCTAAGTTCGAATCCCTTACCCTCCAGTGGCGAAACAAAATGTACGTTAGTACAAGTGTCTGTTTTTTCTTTTTCTTTGTTAAAATACTCCAATAAATTAACCACAGCTTAGATGGTTTGGACACGTAGAAAGGATGAATGAAGGAAGATTGACAAAACAAATTTATAAGGCTAGTGTGAATGGACGGAAGTCGGTAGAGGTCGACCTCGGCGAACATATCTTGATCAAATCAACATTGTTTTGGAGAAAGGCCAGTTCAAGAGTACCAACAACCGGCGAGTATGTATGAGAGCACTGATGAAAGTAGAGGAAGCAAAAGATGTGTGTAAGAACCGTAGCAAGTGGAAGGAAGTGGTCTCTGCCTACCTTTACGGGAAAAAGGTGTGACTATGTATTAACTACAAATTCTCCCGTTTTCGTATTTCTCGGCATTTTTATTGATGTGAAACATCTAATGCCGCGGGTGAGTTAAAGCTGCTGTTAGCGTGGCGACCGTCAGTTTTTTTAAATTTTATTGCTTTCGTTAGAAATTGTTAGTCACAAATTGACAATACTTTAGCACTCACATTTAAAATATGGAAGAAATGTATGAAGAAAATATAGCATATTTATATTAAGTGATATTCAGAAGTATTATTTAGTTTTTTTAGTGAACCATGCATAGTTTCGATGGTTCACATCTTCCAGGCGTCCGGCGATGGCTCATTTTTTTATTAAATATGACAACCAGTTACTAACACTAATAATTAATAAGTAGAAATATTCACCATCACTTTTATTTATATTATGTATGTAGATTTTTAACAAACTGGCGCACGTCACTATTAACTATCTGCCATTCAATAAAAATCTATGCCATGAAACCTGAATGTTTTCTTGGCATCGATGAATAATGTGTTTATCACTCTTTAGCTAACAAACGTGACTCTCGCATGTGTATCAGAGAGAGACGGATATTAAAAACTACATATTATATTATCTCGGGCACACGCCAAGAACGGTGAAAAGGACTTAAGTCATCGCTATTTATATTCATATGGAATTTGTTTTTATTACTAAATATATAGACCCATACTTCTAAAGCTTTCCTTGTAGGTTTGCGCGCTGCTGCAACCCAAAATGATACATAATAAATGTGATTGTAATACTGACTATTAATTATTTTTTAAGGCAGCCTATAATCTTGCTAGAGGAAATTCTCCTATTGAAAAATTAAATTTTTGCTGGGAAGAACTACAGAGCGATGTAGATGGATTGTTGGATAATGAAAACAATCGCGAAAGAGATGGAGAAGGTCTAAAACAGGTAAAGAATATTAAAAATGTTTTGGTATATTATATAATTATACAGGTGGCTCGCTGAGGTTATTCTGTCCTTTCCGGTAGGGGGCGCGATGAGAAAACCATTTTGACCATGTGAATATATTCTGCAAATATGATTGAACTTAGCTTGACAAGCTATTGCGTGGCTAGATGAATCATTTCAGTTTATAAATATTAAATGTTTTGTTAATTCGACCATAGCGCCACCTATCAGGTACGGATTTTATTTTTCTCGCATCTTTTAAACTTGGCACTTAGTTTTCTTTTTACAGCCTTAAAAGTTAAATGAAAAGGAGTGTTAACACAAGGCTGAATTTGGGGCGTTGAATAATTTGATCAAATTCAATTAACAACTGTAACAATGATGTTTACGTTTTCTTTTTGGAGACTTTACTTTTGCCAATATCTGTTTATTATCAAATATATTAATTGATATAGCGTACCCCACGCTTTTGATTGTAAAATTATTTTTGATTAACTATTATTATTTTTTAGTTCGGGTTTTTTTAAAATTATTGCCACTTTTCATTACGAGGTATAGAAAAATTTAAAATGGGGATTTGCGTTAGCATATGAGAGTAGATCAAGCGTCACCATCTATTTAAAAATTGAATTCATGGGGGATTAGCTATATAAAACACTTTTTTTTTAAGTATAACTGAACCAGGCCAGGATATTTAAAAAATTTATTAAATTATTGTACTGTCATCAGTCCCTTAGAAGTATATAAAGTTTCAAGTCGATCTGATGTTTTTAAGTGGTTGAAAATCGTGTTCAAAGATTCCGTTACATAGATAGATAGATACGATTCAAGCTAATATGAAGTGTCTTAAAATATAACTAATTTTGTAATAAAAGATGAACTTACCATAATGTGCTGATGTAGAACTCGTATGATTTCTTACTTTATTTTTTTTCAATCGACTGAATTGAAGTTTCAGGATTTCACATAATGCAACAACTTTGGTTGAAATATCTTTCCTTAAAATTCACAATTTTGCGAGAACACTGAGAGTGTATAAAAGTTAAATAATTATAACACTATGAAAGCACAGTGCTTGAGATAACTAGACAGACCAAAATTAGTCTTCAAAATAAACGTTCTAGCGCAAACAAGGAGTTTTCATTAAACTTTTAGGTCTTTAAAAAGAAAACTAATTGCCAAGTTTAAAAGAAAAATTTAAAACGGTTTACAAAATATTACTAAAAAATCTCATATCTCATAAACTAACTACTTTTAAAGTTTATGTTCCCACCTCTCATTTTTCATCATTTGTCAAGGGCCATCGCCTGTAAAGCGTTGTCGGTCGAATAACATATAATCATGTATGTATAAAAATTTATTAACATTTCAGTTTATTGAAGATTTTAGAAAAGAAAGAGGGCATAATACGTATGTGTATGATGGGCAAACGTGTAAACTTTTCCGCTCGTTCTGTCATAACTCCTGATCCCAATCTCAACATTGATGAAATAGGAATTCCAGAAGCCTTCCCCAAAAAATTAACCTACCCCGTTGCCGTGACGCCTTGGAACGTCGAAGAATTAAGAAAGATGGTTTTGAATGGACCAAACGTACATCCAGGGTAAGAAAGAATTTTTTACTTAATTATTTAATGCTACTATTACTGTTAGGTGACTAAAAACAATCATGTATTTATTTTATACTTAGGGCCGTTATGGTAGAATTAAATGGAACTCTTAAGCGAATAAATCCCAATAGTGTACAACAACAGCAAAGCTTACTGAAATGTTTATTAACTCCAGACGACAATAAAGGACAAGCTCAACAAGGTGTCAGAATAGTAAGTACTTCTCATGGAATTTGAAACTATAGGTTTGTTTTCTCTGGGCAATACAGATTTTGTCAACCGTCTTTTTGGAAAGGTAATTGTAGGAACTTCTAGTTCAAGATTTGATCCATTTAAATTTATATCTTTATTTACGACCAGATTTGTCATAAATTGTGTTTTGCTGTAATTTATTTTTAGTCCTACTGAGTTTAAGACCTCGTTAAGTCTTCGTAGCATCTCCCTGGCTTTGTCAACCCGATTCGCGATGAGAACGATGTCGCCTGCAAATCTAAGGTGGTTTAGTTTTTCTCCGTCTGTATTTATGCCCATGTCTCCAAAGTACACCTTTTTAAACATAATTTCCATTACGGTTGTAAAAAGTTTCAATGAAATGACGTCGCCCTGGCGTACTCCTCGCTTAATGGGAAAGTCTGCGGTGTCTTCATGTAGTCGTAACTGTCGCTTATGTATTTAGATAAATATTTTTAATAATTGTTGTGTATCTATGGTCTATTCAAGCTTCTGATAAACATTGCAGCATTACTTGTTGGTTTATTGTATTGAATGCCTTTTCATAATCGACGAATATGAGGATAAGAGGTTTATTGTATTCTATTGATTTCTCAACGAGGACCTTCATGACTAGGAGGTGGTTGTTTGTGCCGAAACCCGCTCGGAAACCTGCCTTTTCTCGATGCTGATAGTAGTAGAGTTTATTTGTGGTTCGTTTAGTAATTATCATCATGAACAGCTTATAAACGTGCGACAGTAGACTTATCGGGTGGTAGTTTTTTAAACCTGCAATATCGCCTATTTTATGGAGGATTACGATTACTGCTGGGATTGTTCCGTTTACCATATAAGCATTAAACAGTTTACAGAGAGTTCGATGTACGGCATCTCCGCCTTTTTGCATATATTTTATTGTTATACCGTCATCTCCTGGAGTTTTGTTCTTTATTTTTTTCAGGACCCCTCTTAATTCATCCAAACTGATTTTACGTATATATTCTGATCCCTGATTTTGAACTTTGGGAATGTTCGATTGCGTTTTGGTTAACTTATTAGCAGATACGACTGCTAGTTGAAACGCCAGTTGTTCAGAAAAAAACTCCAAACTGATCTGACTGATCATCAAATAGTTTGAAAATCGTTTAACATTACATCTAATTTTTAGACAAAGTTCAGTTAGTTTTCTGCAAAACCACTTATTTTCAACTATGCTTGCTCTCTACATTTGCAAACAGTTTGTAACTGCTGCAGGAACAAATCTTATAGGTATTTGAAAGCGGTTAAAATTGATTAACTTTTTGATTATATTTTATTTTAATATCAGAAATACCTACTGTTTTTCTTTAGTTATTATAATTATTGGCTAAAAGTCAAAAGGTCTACTGCGCTTGGAAAGGGCTTAGTATAGAGTGGTGGGAAATTAATTTTGGTCGACATTGTCTATGTATGTTGAGCAATAGTTTGATACAATTGCTGAAATCACTTAACGAGGATTCCTGTACTTTTATCAGGATAAACTGGTTTAAAATCGAAAAGGGTGTAGAGTCGAATTTTTAACGAAAAGGACATGTCAACAGTCCCCACAATTTTCAAAATTCAGCAGATATGCAGCGCCGAATCATACCGAATTGCGTACCAAAGGCGTATCGTAAATATTTTGTAACGGTTACCAAATATTTGTTACAAAATTGAAAGGGATGAAAATAAAGACTGTAAGTATGGCTGATATTAAGTGACGTGTTGAAAAAAATGAATGGGGCCCTATATAAAGCATGAAAGTAAGATTAATGCTGCGGAGATGAGTAGTCCGATAAGTATAGCCGCAGTGACTCTGATGGCTAAAGTGAAAAATAGTGAGATAAGGGAAGACTATGGTATAAAAGAAGAGATGTGGTAACAAAGATAGAAAAAGGAAGGCTTAGATGGTTCGAATACGTAGAGAGGATGGATGGAAGAAGATTAATGAAATAGATTTATAAGGCAAGCCGGTAGAGGTCGACCTAGGCAAACGTATCTCGATAAGATTGAAATTGTTTTAAAGAAATGCCAGATCAAGAGTACCAGCAACTGACGACCATCTATTAGTTTACATTTTTTAGGTCCATAGACATTTACAAAACGGTGACATCTTGTTGCTGAACCGTCAACCAACTTTGCACAAACCTAGTATAATGGCTCATACCGCAAGAATACTAAAAGGAGAAAAAACTTTAAGGCTGCATTATGCCAATTGCAAAGCTTACAATGCTGATTTTGACGGAGATGAAATGAATGCACACTTTCCTCAAAATGAACTTGCCAGAAGTGAAGGTTATAATATTGGTTGGTAGAAAAATTTAATTCTTTAGAATAATTATATTTAAACGTTTTCATTTTCAGTAAATGTTAGCAATCAGTACCTGGTACCTAAAGATGGTACTCCGTTGAGTGGGCTCATTCAGGATCATATGATATCTGGTGTGCGTCTGTCGTTGAGAGGAAGATTTTTCAATAAGTAAGTTTTTAAATTAAAATATTTTAATTTTGCTTTTGATGACTTTACTTTAATTATTGTAGGTATTTTTTTAATTTTTTCGTTGTTGCTCGTTTCTCTCTTACAAAGTTTCCTATAATATAAAAAAGTGTTTTCCGCCAATAATTTATTTTTCTTTTATGCCTGCGCCCTCTACATTCCTTCGTTTGTATCAAAATAATAATGACATACATATTGTCTTTTGTCTGTTTCTTTTGTAAACTTTATTCAATATCAATCCAACTATAAAGGGACGGAGCCCCCGGAGTTGACGAGCGGAGCGAGTAGGCGGTACCCTCTGACATTTAAAATAATGTTTAAGACATGTTTACATTCGCCACATTCGTAATGTGGATTTTACAAAAGTTTTAAAATTGAACAAGGACAGTTTTTTACCCGCTCCTAAAATACTTGGACTACAACTGTAAAAAAAACATTTTAAAGCAATGTCATTGTTATTGTGAACATTCCAGTAATACGATGCCTCGGTACAAAGTAGTACTGTGGCTGTCTAAACGAATGTATTAGTTTGTTAACATGGTGAAGGTCTAAAAAAGAAAAATATTTGTGAGTGTCGTGGAACACTCAGTTGGAACGAAGTTCCTTTCGTAGTATATTATTATTGATAAACGTATTATATTTTCTCTTACGCTTGTTTTTGCATTTTTCGGCTTTGATGCTTTTTTATGATGTTTTGTTTTAGTCAGTTTATCAACTAATTGGCTATAAAAAAATAAGTGAGTCGTAATTTAAAAATTTCAGGTTAAAAATAAATTATTCACATATTGTCGCACTTGAACTCTGAAACTTAAGTAGCGTCATTGTATTATCTTCTAAGCCACTATCAAAATGCATTATTGATGTATATTAACCAATAAAAAAAAGATGTGTGCACTATGTGCCCATATTAAAAGTGAAATTTCTAATGTTTAAACGGCTAGGATTAAATTCAATTATATTGGATATATAAGGAATATAAGAATTGGAATAAAGCATTTATAGAATGACATACACTACTGTTTGCATATGAATATTATTCCTAATTTATTTCTGTAATCTGTACATTACTGGATGCTTCAATAGTCTGTACATCTTGTGTAGTTTTTTTGACAAACACGTGGACTACACAAATAGACGTCACATTGCTAAGTATGTATTTCTATGCTACGCGTCTCCTCTCCTCTTACACAATCTAGAGGCTTTGTTTACTCTTAACCGTTTCAGTTAGAAAGGCAAACGTGTCTAGAGTCCAAAAGGACATTTGTACCGGTTATAATTGTTACTCTAATTTAATGGAATCAGATCAAATACCAATTTTAATAACACAAATTGTACTGCATTAACAACTAATTCAAACAAACCTTATTCTTTATTATAATGTAAACAATCCCTGAGACAACTGGCAGCAAACAATCAGGTTACTCTGATGTGGGTTCCAGGTCACAAGGAAGTTAAAGGCAACGAGAAAGCAGACTGCCTTGCCAAGGAAGGGACAAATACACAATTTTCCGGCCCAGAACCCTTCTGTGGACTCTCCAAAGCCCACTTAAAAGAAGAGGTTCGACGCTGGGAAACAGATGAAATGAAATCTCTCTGGCATAAAGTGCCAGGACAAAGACAAGAGAAAAGGCTAGTAAGCCTTTCGCAAAGGAAAGCTAAACAGCTTCTCGAGTTGGACAAGAAAGACTTAAAACTGGTCACGGGATTCCTTGACTGGACACTGCCCTCTGAGGTACCACCTGAATAAGATGTGCAAAACAGAGAGTGATAGTTGCCGCTACTTCGCTGAAACTGCTGAACATTTGTTTTGCGAATGCCCAGCGCTTTTCTGCAAGAGGCTCAAATTTCTGGAAGGGGCCTTCCTAAAGCCCTCCAATGTCAGGAACTTAGCCCCCAGGAAACTGATAAACTTTGTACGAAGTCTCGGAATACCGGGCCTCGAATAGATTAAGAGTTATGTACAAAAGATCTGATAGGTCGAAGTGCTTGCATAGCCTTCACGACCCCCTCCCTACAATCTATTCTTTTTTATGAAAAATTAGTTTTATAAACTCGTACTTATACATTTTTTCGTTAAATTTTAGACAAGCTTATCAGCAATTAGTTTATAAAGGATTGTCTTACAAAACGGGAAATATTAAACTTCTACCTCCTGCGATTTTGAAGCCGAGAATTTTGTGGCCAGAAAAACAAGTTTTGTCCACTGTTATTATAAATGTTATTCCAGAAGGCAGAGAGTTACTCAACCTTATTTCCACTGCTAAAATATCGCCTAAGGTAAGTTAATTATCTAAAAGCATTCCAAAAAGGTTCCACTGTAAATACCATGCAAATTTCTTGCCTCCTCGGTCAAATAGAATTGGAAGGAAAACGACCACCTGTAATGATATCTGGAAAATCCCTTCCCAGTTTTCCAGCCTTCGAATTCCAACCTAGAGCTGGAGGATTTATCGATGGACGTTTCATGACGGGAATTCAACCACAAGAGTTTTTCTTCCATTGTATGGCTGGTGAGGTATTAATTTAAAATGTTTACACACCAAACATTATAAATTTTTTTAAAATACAAATTTCTATGTAGGTTTTTAATTTTTTAGGGTCTAATTGATACAGCCGTTAAAACTAGTCGCAGTGGTTACTTGCAAAGATGTTTAATTAAACATTTAGAAGGACTTAAAGTCGGTTACGATATGACGGTCAGAAATAGTGACAAAAGTGTGATACAGGTAAATTAGCAAATATTTAAATAATGAATTTCTACATTGTTTTGGTTTCTTTTGTGGAAAATTACAACGATCCTAACAAGAATATTTATTGAAATATTTTACTTAAAGTAATTATATCGCAAATCACGTTATTTGAGATCACAAAACTTGCTGCAAACATTTTGGTAAAAGATTAACTCCATTTACCGTACCGTTTCTGAGTTCATTCGCTCAAAGTCTTTACCAAAATTTAACATTGTGGGGTGAAAAAGTTCCAAATTTCCGTGATTTTTAAAGTGAAGACTTTTTCAGGCGCGCTAAGCAATTTTTGACAGAAGAAAAATGCAGTGGTCAAAATAATATTATTGTACTGCACAGTAATCCTACAATTGAAACAATTAAAATAATAATTAAACTTCAACACAATTTAAACATGCACAGTATATGTTTGAAGTTTCCACATAATCAAAGGGTTCAGAGGCAACGGTAACGTAATGCTTCTACTTCTATCTTTCTGTCAAAAAGTGGTCTCGAGCTGATAGCCCACTTTTATGAAGTTATTATTTAATGATTTTAATCTACAAATTATAAATTTTAACTTTTAATACTACAATTAATTTGAAAATCCATAGTTTTAAGTTTTCACTCCTGTCGGTAGTCCCAATGACAATGACTTTTTCATCTGATGCCATAAAGTTTCAATGGTATTAAAGTCAGGGCTACTTAACGGTCAGAATAATAATTTAACATCATGACTTGGTTGGATAAAGTAAAAAATATAAAGAATAGAATATAAAGAATAGAATAAGATAACGATATGGTGTGAAAGAAGATGTGGTTACAAAGATAGATAGGGAATGATTAGATGGTTTAGACACGTAGAAAGAGTGGATGAAGGAAGATTGACGAAATTAATTTATAAGGTGAGTGTGAATGGACAAGTCGGTAGAGGTCGA
Source organism: Agelastica alni (assembly GCA_950111635.1). NCBI lineage: Eukaryota > Metazoa > Arthropoda > Insecta > Coleoptera > Chrysomelidae > Agelastica > Agelastica alni. The sequence goes on along the minus strand of OX467715.1, from coordinate 40,197,512 downwards.
CCTCGGCGAACATATCTCGATCAGATCAACATTGTTTTGAAGAAAGGCCAGGTCAAGAGCACCAACAACCGATGAGCATGTATGAGAACACTGATGAAAGTAGAGGAAGCAAAAGATGTGTGTAAGAACCGTAGCAAGTGGAAGGAAGTGGTCTCTGCCTACCCCTACAGGAAAAAGACGTGACTATATGTATGTATGATCTCCAAACCATTTTTTTTTGTTATTTTCGCAGTATGGCAGGGCACAACTGTTGAAATATAAAACTTTTATTTCCAAAATTTTGTTCTGTTAGAATCGAGCTTCTTGATAAAATGTGTTGGTACAAATGTAAATGTATTGTAAATGTAATGTAAATGTAAATGCATTTACAGTACTATCGATGAACTCTCATACCCCTTAACTATTCATACATCTCTATATCATAATTCCTGATCAAATTTTATTTTATTTTTTATGAATACTTCAGATTTTGTACAAATCACCTAGGCATATATTTGATTTTGATTCGTCGTTGAAGATAACATTTCTCCACATTTTCGTTATCCTAGAGGGAAAGTGGATAAAAAAACCTAATTTTGTTATGTTGTAAACACGTTGACTTATAAATTTACTTTGCAAAAACTGTAAGCAGACTTATGCACCCATAGTCTACAGCATTCCCTGAAGATATTTAATTTTGCGCTGTTACCGGTCATAAGGTACTTCTTCTGTTGGTTCTGCAATCTTGACCAGAACAGGATGTTCCCTTTCAGTAACATAATATTTTATGTTATGTAAAGAGTACGTGACTCGATTTTTCAATCGGGGAAACAAAAACACAGCTTAAAATAAAAATAAACTTTATTTCGTACAATGTCTGAATATAATTTAACAGTGACGAGTCGATCTGCTGGCGTCAGAAGCCATTTGCAGTGTTGCCAAATATTTTTCTACTATCTCTCGCCTCAAATTTATCGATTCGCTAACAGATGTCGCACCTCTCTTAACCTTAAAGTAAATTTTTTTTATAGCATTTGGGGTACATTCTAACGTATAATTTTAATTTATGGTCTTTAGTTTTTATATGGCGAAGATGGTATGGACATATCGAAAGCTCAATTTCTTAACAACAAGCAATTTGACTTTTTAGTAGAAAATATCAAAGTTCTTGCACAACCTGATATACTGGAGCAAGTTAAGCAGGATGAAGATCAGTTAGCTATAAAGGAACACGGGAAACTGGTAAATAATTTCGTTTTTTTGTACATTATATTTTGCAAAATTAAAAAATCTCAAAAATAATTTTTGTTACCTCTTGAAAGGTAAAGGTAATTTTTTTAAATTTTTTTCACAATAGGTATTCATGTTTTTTTGTATTTTAAAACTTTAAATTTAGTTATTTTAATAATTCAGTTCTTTTTATACACTTTATATTAGCTTGACTTGTATCTGTCTATCTATCTATGTAACGGAATCTTTGGACACGATTTTTACTGAATTAAAAACATCGGATCGACTTTGCATACTTGTAAAGGACCGATGACAATACAATTATTTCATAAAAAATTTTAAATATCCCGGCCAGGATCAGTTAAATTTAAAAAAGTTTTTTAATTGGCTTAAAAATGGCTGATATCCCGCATGAATTCAATTTAAATAGACTGACATAAGAATTAAAAATTTGATGGCTACGCTTAAACTGTTCTGAAACAGATGTCGCTAACGCATATCACCATTTTAAGTCCTAGTAATTTTATTACGTCCGCGTTTTTTATACGCTTTATATTTATATTTTTAAATTAAAAAAAAAACTCTACTAAAAATTGAAAAATAAATAATAGTTTAAAAAAACTAAGACAACACGCTTTTTAAGAAAACCGAATTAAAAAATAATTTTACAATCAAAAACGTGAGGTGCGCTATATCAATTAATAATAAACAGATATTGGTAAAAGTAAAGTCTCCAATAAGAAAACGTAAACATAAAAAGCACCCCTCGCTTTTGATTGTAAATTTTTTTATTTTTTAGTTCGGTTTTCTTAAAAATCGTGTTGTCTTAGTTTTTTTAAACCATTATTTATTTAATTATTTTATGAACATTTTTAATATTGTGTATAATAAGAGTTTTTTTTTTAAATTTGTTAAAACTGATTTTAAAAATTTCCAATTCTTTTCTTTAGATTTCAAAATGGAAAAAGCATTTTGGTAATCCTCTTGAACAAAGGAGGAGTAGTCCATTTTTACTTTTTTGTAAATACGTTAAAAATAAAGTGGGCGATAAGAAAACATTGAGTAGAGAGCATTTAACCAATCTTTGGTATGAGTTGGACGATGAAATTAAAATAAGGTAATAATTTATAAACATGCTCTTTCAATATTTATTTTAGTGTCTATAAAAGGTGTCCCAAAGTTTAGGCAAGACGTAATTTTTACAGAAAAAATAGGGTTTTAATTAAAAATTGTTAATTTTTTTATTGATTCATAAAGTATACTATGTAAGGTTATGTAAATTGCCTCAAAGGCACTGCTGGCACGTACGCACTGTTTTGTATAGATTGGTCATGACCATTTTGCATAAATGTGGTTGAATTTTGTTGATATGTTATTCAATTTACTCCTTAGACCTTAGACTTAAAAAAACCCCAAAGAAAAAAAGTCGCAACGGTGTTAAGTCACATTATCTCGGGGCTCTTAACCGGTCACGCACCAGTAAAGAAGCACCTCAACAAAATGGGACTGTATAATGTAGATCTAACTTTAAGATTGTGCGGCAAGGTTCCGGAAACATTAAACACATACTGTGCTGTTAAGGGGCACTGGACCGCAAAAGACAGGCAATTTTTGGGCAGCCATCCGGCGTCCCAGAACTATATTGTTCCCACCCAGTACAGAACTTGTACAATGTACGAAAGTACTGGATTGGGTACAATGATATAAAACCACCTAGGGAAGATACAATGGGCCAACAGGCCTAAGTGTCACAGTAGGCAATAGCCAGGCGGACCTAAATAGGGGTGAAGTTTTTAGTGAGTAGTCCTGACACAGTCAGTGGAGTCTCACTGTAGACCTTGAGCTTTCAGACTCTCCTTAAGAATTTTCTCCACCTCTACAAAAAAAATCACAATATCTGGAAAGCCAATTCTGATCACCATAACGGGAATTTACCCGCCCAGAAAATTATTCGTGTATTGATTGAATTTTTTTCTGAAACTGAATAGCATGTGGTAATGTCTTGTTGGAACCGCATGTCGTCCACTTCCATATCTTGCAATTAAGGCACAAAAAACTGATATTGCCTAATCAGCTGGATTAGAATCGTCCGACTAATACCTACAGCCTAAAATCCTAACTAACTAGTGACACGTTTTGGATGCATTCATTTTTCATCATTCAATCGATGATTTTTTAAACCACAAACGCGAACATTTTGTCCATTAACGAAGCCATCAAGATAAAAATGTCTTATCGCTGAATGATTTTGTTCGAAAAATCAGCATTCACTTGTTTCATTCAACGAATTCTCTTCGCTTTGCGTGGTCAGAAGGTTTCAGTTCTTGACTCAATTGAACTTTGTAAGCATAAAAATCTAGTTACACCTCAGCGCGCAGTATTTTATACGGACGAGTCTAAACTAGAGGGGATAATAGTAGGTTGCGGTATCTTCTCAGAAGACCCCTCACTTAGCCTGTCATTTCGTTTGCCTGATTACTGTAGTGTCTATCAAGCCGAAATGACAGCCATTACCGAGGCAGCTGTCTGGAGAATCCGCAACAAACAAAAGTTCAGCGAGATATCCATTCTTTGCGACAGCCAGGCTGCTATCAAATCACTGAACTCAGTCCACTAGACCTCTAGGGCAGCGGTGGAATGCCGAGCTGCCCTGAATGAGCTAGCAACGAAGTTTAGAGTTCACATTGTCTGGGTACCCGAACACAGGGACATACCAGGTAACTGTAAGGCGGACGAGCTAGCAAGAGAGGGCACCACCCTCCCAGCTGTATCTGTCTCATCTCAGCAAGGAGTACCGATTGCAAACTGCCGGCTCCTCCTGCACAGAAAAGTAGTTCAAAAAGCCAACTTGAGGTGGCAAAATGAAGCCACATGCACATCATCGAAACAGATTTGGCTGAACTAATGATGTTTTAACTCTATCCAGGGAATCCATTGGAAATGCGATCGCGGCCTTAACACAACACTGGGCAGGTGGATCCCATGCACGGCGCCTGGGAATCGCAGAGCTACGACACGACTTCTGTAGAAGCTGTCACGATGAGGAAGAGAAGGAAACAATGGTACATTATCTCTGACACTGCCCTGTCCTAGACAGAAAACGGCTTTTTATACCAGGACAACCGAACTTTGATGACTTATCTGATTTCAGCTCAGTTAGCATTAAAGACCTCACACTTTTTATTTAAAGTGACAGCTGTCACGTTGTCTTTGTTTCGTTGGCAATACTACCGCAAAATTCAAATATTGCGTAAATTTTGAGACACCCATTATATCGCTTAATTAATCTTGCTGAGAGATACTTTTTTATTTTTTTAGCTTTATAAATCAATGTCATAAGTGTCCTGATCCCATCGAATCTGTATATCAACCTGATGCTAATTTTGGCGCGGTAAATGAAAAATTGGAAAATTTAATAAACAGCTGTAAAAAGTTTGAAAACAAAAAAAAGAAAAAGGAATTTCAGAATGTAATGAAATTAAAGGCCATGCAGTCGATGTGCTCCCCCGGTGAACCAGTAGGTCTTCTTGCTGCACAAGTATGTGAATATTTTTTTAATTAAATTATTTTTTACCTGATACGTTCAGGAAAACCGACAACGAACGTTCTAAAAAATGTGTATTTTAGTCCATCGGGGAACCCTCCACCCAGATGACATTAAACACCTTTCATTTCGCCGGAAGGGGTGAAATGAACGTCACGCTTGGTATTCCTCGATTAAGAGAAATTTTAATGATGGATTCTAAAAATATCAAAACTCCGTCGATGGAAATACCATTTTTACAAATACCGAACTTGGAAAATAAAGCAAACGAATTGAGAAAATTACTAACGAAGGTAGTAATTGCCGATGTTTTGGAAACGGTAGATGTTACCGTTGAATTGCAAATCAAGCCTTTGAGGTATGTAAATAGATTTTTTTCTCAGTAAAAATATAATTATAATAGGCGTGTGTCCGATGAGTTTCCCCATCAGTAACATCTCAGGAACCATCCAACTCTTTTCTCAAATGTTACAGCTTTTGAATAACCTGCTCTGCCTTCTCCCTTTTTTATTTACCCTTTCTTACATATTATAATTCTTCTTCTTCTTCGAGTGCCATATTTGTATTCAACTGTTGGCGATCGCCATGTCAATTACATTTTGGTATTCTTCACGATCAGCGGCAGTTCTAAAAAGCTGTTCCACGTCTAGATCTGTCCAGTGGCGTATATTACGAAGCCATGATAGTTTCTTTCGTCCTATCCATCTTGTACCCTCTATTTTACCATGAATGAGGCGAAGCATTTGATACTTGGTGCCTCTCATGATGTGCCTAAAGTATTGTAGTTTCCTCTTCTTAATTTCGTTTAAGAGTTCTCGATCTTTATGCATTACCTGCAGTACTTTTAGATTAATTGTATGCGACGTCCATGGTATCGTTAACATCTGCCTGTAACACCACATTTAAAATGCTTCAACTCGATTCATCACATCGACTGTTAAAGTCCATGTCTCACAAACATACATTAAAATGGACCAAACATTGCAACGGAGTACTCTTACTCGTATTTGGATCTTTAGTTCTCTGCTGCATAAAATCTGATTCCATGTCCTAAAGGCATTCCTGGAGGCCATGATTTCTTCATCTGAATTAATCGCGGAGTTTAGCCAACTTCCAAGATATCTAAAATGATCAACCCGCTCAATGTTATGTCCTTTGAGTGTTAAGTTTGCTGGACCGATATTAATTTTTCCTGCATATAATTAAGCTATGAAATTATACAACTAAAACTAAAACTACTGAATAATACAGCCTCCTATTTAACACACTTCTTCTTCGGCTGCTAATCAATGTCTGGCTGTTGGCGACCACATTGGAATGCTGATATTTACTGATTTAAGTTATGTTAGCAATCACGTTGGAGTATTTTTCTCAATCTGGAGCTGTGAACTAATTCACCAATTGTTCTGATGCCGGTTCAATTTTTAATGTTCCTTAACCATGTCATTTGTTTGCTTCCGATGCCACGTTTTCCTTTAATTTTACTTTCGAAAATTCCACACCTAACATTTTCGACCAATTTTTTTGTATCGTTACTTACATTAAAGAAGGAAGAAGAAGAAGAAGAAGAAGATATTTAGTTCAAGCCTAATATTTCTGCAGTCAACATAAAAAACCAAGTTATGTGACCATTGCATTAATAGTGATAGTAAAAAAGTAGAAGTGCTTGTGGGTGAAAGGATGACTGAACTGAACCAATATTGCACAAAACTACCCACAGACAAAGCAATATTTATTAGATTGCACAATTAAAAGCAAACTCTTTTTGATTGGCTATTGTGTTTTCTTTGGATTTGAAAAAGTTGTTTAGAGAGAACAGACATCGATTTACGGCTTGTATTCGGTCTTTTATTTTCTCTGTGACGTTGTTATCGGCTGTAATTGTAGCTCCCAGATATTTGAAACGATCCACTCGTTCAAAATTGTAGGTGTCAATTGCCACGTTCTGCCCTATTCTATTCTCTGCGCCCCTGTTTGTTTATGCACATATATTTGGTCTTTTCCTTGATTAATGACCTCTTTTACTGTTGGTGTGAAGTCTCCAATGATGTCAATGTCATCTGCATATGCTAATAATAGTTTCGGGCCTCGGGTATTCAGGAGTTCTGTTTGAATTTCTGCCGACCTGGTAGCTTTCTCTAGGGCGGTATTGAAGAGTAGAAGTGACGAGCATCTGCTTGTCTTAATCCGCTACGTATCTCAAAACTATGCGAATTCGGCCATTGCATTCCACACTTGAGATCTTTCAATACAGTCGTATGCTTGCCGAAAATCTATGGTGTCAATAGTGGATCTAAATTTCCTAAAACCCGCCTGATATTCCCCTAGGACGTTCTCCGAGTATGGGGTTAGTCTATCCAGAACAATATTGGCTAGGACTTTGTAGGCCGTATTGATAAGTGATATTCCCCTGTAGTTTGAGCACTTTGACTTGTCACCTTATTTTGTGGATTGGTATTATGATGCTTTCTTGCCATATTGTTGGTATTGTCTCTTCTTTCCATATCACATTAATTAGTTGGTGTAATTGCCTGTATAATGATTCAACTCCGTACTTTAATAGTTCTGATGGTATGTCATCCAATCCAGGAGCCTTTGATTTTTTACTGCCTTTCGAACTTCTTCTATAGATGGTTCTTTTACAGGGAGGTCTGCTGTGTGGTATGTATTTTCAATGTGCTTTTCGTCGAGTTCTATATTTAGCAGCTTTTCAAAGTAGTTTTTTCATGTTTCTAACTGTTCATGTTCGTTGATTATCATGTCTCCATTATCGCTTTTCAACATCGGAACCGACCTGGGCTGATATCCTCGTTTTTCGTTTTTTATTGCCTTATAGTATTCTCTAGAAGCTGGTTTAGACTTGTTCCTTTCTATATCATATTTTTGACGTTCATATTCTTGTTTTTTCTTTTTATGAACTTCCTCGTTTATTTGCGTATTGCATATTTTTCTCGGTGTTCAGGTGTATCGTGCTGAATTATGGCTTTCCTAGAAGTTTCCCTTTCTTGTAGTTTTTGTTGACACTCTTCATTAAATCATGATTTATTCGTTTTCTTTTTGGTTTTCCCGATGACTTTTTCTGCTGTCTTTTTTATCGTTTGTTCAATATATTTCCACAAGACTTTAACATCCACTGTACGATTTCCATTGTCAATGAGTTTCTGTTCTATTTATTGTTTATATTTTTGTTGTTCTGCTGGATTCTGTAGTTTTTCTATGTTCCATTGTGCGGTTTGGTTAGTTTTTAGGTTTTTCTAACTCGATATTCTGATTTGAAGTTTTGCTTTTACCAGGAAATGGACATTGCTCCCATGTCTGGCATCCACCACAACATGGTCAATCTGGTTATCAGCCAAGACCCACCCTGGGTTGTAGAGCTATCTTGTATATATGTATGTATATTGTGTTATCTTTAAATATGAACTACATACGGTCAATAAATATATTGCTCAGCGTCAATTATTCTGCAAATATTGATGTTAACATTGAGCGTCTTTGAGCAGCCTAAGCTGTTGATAATAAAAAAATATTTTTATTTTTTTTAAACAACAAACATCAGCTACAACAAAAGTGTTTATAAAATGTCTAACCTACAGATCCATTAAATAATACGCCTTGTAATTATGATTTATTCTATTTTTTCAGACAACATAAATACACAGTGAGATTTAATTTTCTACCAAAAAAATATTACAGCATGGATTACTGTGTAAAACCTGTCCAAATTTTGAGACATTTAAAAAAAAGATTCTTTAGCGAAATGTTTTCGGCTATTAAAAAGATTAGCAAAATTAATTCTAATATGTAAGTATAAATATCCAGTAATGAATGTTTTTATTGTACATACTGTAAATATGGCAAAGTTTGCTTTGTATATTTATTTTCAGTACAAAGTAACGTAGCAAACATTAACTATTGTAAAATAATATTTTAAAGAGTGATGATGGAGGAAGAAAAAAACAAAAAGAACTTAAATAATGAAGACGATGAAGATCAACCGAAGAAAAATGAAGGACCAGATGAAGATAGTTCTTCAGAAGATGAAGTTGAAGACCGAGACGATGCAAAACAAATTCATAAATATCAGGAAAGACGAGACGATTTAGATGAAGAAAAAGTAGGCTCGGATGATGGTAAATTTCTTTGTAATCATTTATAATATATTTTATTCAATAAGTAGATTTTTGTTTAGATATGTTTCCATACATTTTTTTAATATTTGGTTAGTATTCAAATATTATTTAGTTAAAAAACTTTATTTATAATATGTATTTCTATTTTTTCATTTATCTTTATGCATAAAAATTCTGCTTCCGTATGTTTGTGTCCGCAAAATTCGAAAAGTAGTCGATGGATTGACTTGAAATTTTAACACAACATTGGATTCAAATACATACACGCCTTTTTCCCATAGGGGTAGGCAGAGACCACTTCCTTCCACTTGCTACAGTTTTTACGCACATCTTTTCCTGCCTCTACTTTTATCAGTGCTCTCATACATGCTCATCGGTTGTTGGTACTCTTGACCTGGTCTTTCTTCAAACCAATGTTGATCTGATTAAGATATGTTCGCCGAGGTCGACCTCTACCGACTTGTCCATTCATACTCACCTTATAAATTTGTTTCGTCAATCTTCCTTCATCCATTCTTTCTACGTGTCCAAACCATCTAAGCAATCCTTTGTTTATCTTTGTAACCACATCTTCTTTTACACCACAGCGTTCTCTTACCTCACTATTCTTTACTTTATCCAATCAAGTCACTCCGGCTATACTTCTCAGACTACTCATCCTCGCAGCATTAATACTATTTTCATGCTTTTTCTGCCAAACCCAACACTATAAGTATAGGAACCAACACACCTCTATGCACGTGCCTTTTTTGACACTTTCTGGCTGTTCATAAAGCTATGCAGTGCCCCATTCGTTTGTTTTCCTGCCAACACCCTTCGCTTAATACATTAAATAAAATAAAACATTCATTGTTTACGTTTATACTGCCAATGTCAAAGCTGAAGTAACAAAATAAAATTCAAAAATAATATATGCAATTATTATAAAGGTATACTCTGACAAAAAAAACCTCAATAACATTCAAACTTAAAAATTTAATTAATTACGGTCGAATTCCGACCTCTGGGCGACCACTAGTACTAATAAATTTGTTTATGTTGATATTATATGATTAAATGAATGTTTTCGTTTGTATTATAAAGTATCATTTTACAGATGAATCTGATAATGAGCAAAAAAACCAAAATTCTGAAGCACAGAATAGCACACCGGCAGAGAGCAATGAAGTAGTTGACAATTACAATTTTGCTCAAAGTTATTTGGAAGATAATGAGAAACATCTTTGGTGCGAAATAACATTTGTTGTAAGTATCTACTAAACAAATATTAAGCTTAATTTTGTCTATATTCATGATAAAGTAAGTTAATTGGTTCTAGATTGTTAATTTTCGTGTTCTACTAATCTGTCTAGAAAACTACTGCAGTATTGTTTTAATTTAGTGCCTTTAAAGTTGTAAAATAGAATTTAGTGCTTTTTGAGTTGAAAAATAGTAATTAAGTAAATACATAAGTTAATATTGCCATTGAATCTATTTTTAATGTATTGTTACGATATTTATTCTTTGGGTTCGATAATTCTAAACACGTGGTACAATACTAAACAATTTTTATTCCAATATTTCTACACAATGAATTTTACTTTACAAATCACTTCGGTATTCACAACTGTATACATCTTTTTATCACACTTTATAATTACTTTAAAAACTTGACTTCAAACTAAACTAAACTCTCGATCTTTGATTCCGTTTATACCTCTGCAAACTAATGTTCTCGACAAATTGATGCCTTTCTGGACACTTTTCGAAATTGTTGGACTTTTTCGAGAATCATCCCCTAATTGTGGTCGATGCGCTGTCGCCTCAAGGCGACAGTCGACAGGGCCGGGCTCGTAACAGTACAATAAATGTTTTATCATCGCAAATCACAATGGTTGATGTGCAACATGTGATCACTTTTTGACATCGGTAGAAAGGGTGACGTACACGTGGTACAACAAATGACATTTTGTGTGGGTTAGGTTTAAGATTTTGATTTTCTGAGCTTTTTTTTTGGTTAAGAGTGAGCTCTTTGACAATTATTTAAGTTTAAGAAACAATAGTGTGGTGTTTTTTGTGTCTTTTAAAGACTAAATACTCAAGTGATCAAAAGTAAGGTTTATTTTACCTGTAGCCGAGGCCACTTTTTGACAAATAGATAGAGTAAATAAGTAAGATAGAATCTCAAGCTGTGACGTCACATGAACGTCACTCTTTTTACCGTTGTCAAGCTGAAACGTCACGTGCACGTTAAAGTAGAGTAAAAAGAACAAAGATAATAATAAATAATATTTTATTCCTGTAGTAAGGTAACAATGAGAAATAGATTTTATTAACACTTTATGATTTTCCAAGAGCAAAGTTACATTACATATTCAATAATATTTTTGCCAGTAAAATGTTTTAAATTTTTTGGAAACCTCCTCTTTATTAACTTTTTATGCAGCTTTGGTCATGTTTTAAAAATATTTTTGTTTTTTTTACAAATTTCTATTGCATCACCACTTGGGTAACTCGTGTAGTCTCACTTTTAATGATCGATCAAAACAATCCTCAGCAAAATGATGGAAACATAAAACACTACTGCTTTTGGGAATAAATTCAGGATTTTTCACGAAATTAGTTCATTGTGTTCTTCTGTTTCTATATTTAGGATAGCTACAAAGATATACTATCTTAACATCATGAAAACGAAATAATAGTATTATTTACACGTGTTTTGTTAAACAATGATTAGTGACTATTAGGTACATTTTACTTTCACCTTCATTATAATGCTGTGTATGTCTTCCCAGAATAATAACCACCTGATTCTTACCCTATCCTAAAATTCTATAACGTTTAAATTGTTTTAAAGTGCATGTAACATAAAATTACCACAAAAGTTATAATTTTACCCCAAGTTACGCCAGTTCATACTTTGTGATTTGTGGGTTTAACCTCATTGAAATACAATTCTTGTTTATTTCTAAATATTTAACAAATCAAGCATTTAACACACTTACCTGTGAAATGTTACACCAGCACTTATGTTTTGGTGTCATCCACAAGATGAACAACTAACCATATTTTTCATAACAAAGCCTTGTCACACTAATTTTAACCGTTAATAAAACTTTAAACTGCTAAAATATGTAAAAATTCTTTTGTACGGAGTCGAGGCATGGACGTTGAAAACAGCAATTATCAACAAACTTGAGGCCTTCGAGATGTGGACCCTGCGGCGAATGCTGAGAGTATCGTGGGTTGACCATGTGACGAACGAGGACATACTGAGTAGACTATGAACTTTTCGGAAACATCAAAAAAAAGAAAAACTGGCTACCTTGGACACATACTATGTGGAGAACGTTATCCTAACCAACGTCTTATTCTCCAGGGTAAAAAAGAAGGAGGAAAAAGAGGAGTAGGTAAAAGAAAATTATCCTGGCTACGAAACATACGACAATGGACAGGAATACGGGACTTCCAGGCACTGCAAAAAGCTGCAATTAATAGAATCATATAATGAGAGAAGCGATGGACGCCTACGCGGGAATCTGCATTGCATTTTAAGAAGAAGAAGAATTATTGACACACTCACAGTGAAACATTCAAATACAGAGTCGTGCCGTAGAGATTCAGTCCGTTTTCGTCGCACTTTTAGCATTCATGCAGAGTAGCAATACTCGTTCCTGTTCGTTTTATAATCAAAGCATATTACCCATGAACGAACTAACAAAAAAATTCATATTTATACGCTTTATATTAGCTTGATTTGTATCTATCTGTGTAACGGAATCTTTGGACACGATAATTTTACAATCAAAAGCTTGGGGTGCGCTATGTCAATTAATATATTTGATAATAAACAGATACTGGTAAAAGTCTCCAAGAAGAATAAACATTATAAAAGGCACCCCACGCTTTTGATTGTAAAATTATTTTTTATTCGGTTTTCTTATAAAGCGTGTTGTCTTGGATTTTTTTTAAACTATTTATTATTTTTAGTTGCCTTTGAGTTTCAAAAAATTGGATTTAACGGCTATTTTAAAGGACACAGCTAAAAAGTCCGTTATATGGGAAACTCCTCAAATTAAGAGAGCTATTACATACGTGAAGGAAGATAAATTAATGCTTAGAACTGATGGAATAAATATTGTTGTAAGTATACTACTAATACTACTCTACAAGAATTGCAATTACCAAGCAATGTAAGGAATGAAATATTTGAAGAAATATATACCACCAGTTTCATATTATGATACAACGACCTAGAGATATCTTAAAACTTAAAAAATTAATCATTATTCATTGTTTGTATCAAAAATCTCCGGGCACGGCAGTAACACTGTTGTAGCAACAATTAGGAAAGTGAACCTATGCATCACATAGTGACAGTGTGATGTCACACTAAGGCTTAGTATGACTAAGTGACTAAGCTATGCCAGTGTTGTATCAGCACATCAAAATTCAGGGTGTTTACATATGACTAGTTCTCCCCTTTTTTTGAATGGTGTCTTCAGTTTAGAACTTATTTTAACAATTTTAAATGTAATTAATGCAAACAAAATCCAGTGTAATTATTTTTGAGTTCATGTAGTCCATTTTTGATGTGTAACATCTTTCCTCTCGCTTACTCGCAATTTGTGGGGGTCATTTTGTTAAATGTGTTACAGTAACATTTGATTTGATGAATAAGCGCGCGGTTAGAGTTGGCCATCATTAGGCCATTTTGAGGATGAATTCTGTTACTGTCAGTGTCAATTAAATAAATACAATTTTTATTAAAAAGAATTATTGTTTGTTATGAAAAATCATTTCAAATAATACCTGAGCCATTTTTTTCAAAATATAATTTTAAAATTGCTTAATACTAAGGTAAGATGTCAAATGTTACACATCATATGCGACTACTGTAAGGCTCGCTCGTTTTTTTCATTTCTTTTTACGTGATTGAAAAAAAATAAAGCATAGCACATACAGATCATTTTAAATTAATGAAACTATCCAAAAATCTATTTACTTGCACAAGTCTTTAGTTAAAGTTAATGTTGTTAATAAAAATAGTAAGAAACCATTTGTTTTAGGAAATGTTTAAATACAATACTATTCTGGACTTATCTAAATTATACTGCAATGATATTCATAAAATGGCAGAAAGGTATGGAATAGAAGCAGCTTCTAAAGTAATAGTGAAGGTAAGGTTTTATAGTATACATACTACTTTGCATTTTTTATTAAAATAAATTATTGTATGATTATTTATTTATATTTAATAAACAAAAATTAAACTATTATTGGGAGTGTTGCGATCACAGATTAAAACACTTTGATTTTTGTTTGTTTGTTTTTAAATCATTCCTAAGCCGTCCCTGAGCACCATCAGGCAGTTCATTTTTGTTTCCAACATTCAAGCGTGAACCATGAAGTTTCGTTCCCCTGACCGCGCGTGAAGCTGCCGGTATTCAGTATCTCTAAAGCGTCGAATATAGTTCATTTCACGGCGGTCAAAGATCGCCTGCTTCCTATTTTTTTTAAGTTATTTTCCAACGCCGACTCGAAGTGGTTGCAGAAGTAGTTTTCCAATTTTGTTCACAGCGGTCAAGAATCGCTTTTTATGAACAAAACTGGCTGTGAACAATAAATATGAGATTTTTTTTACTGAAAATAGTTGTAAAAAGGGTAGACCCATAGTTTGGGCCGCAGACGGCCCGCACTGTGACTTTTATAAGGGAGAGGGGATTATAGAAAGGAGATGATTGTGGACCCGCTTTTTAAAAAGTTGCAGGTCATAGTTTTCTGGAAAAACTGATTTTGGAAGCTTGTTCCATTGGGCAAATCGGTAGAGGTCGACCTCGGAATACAAATCTCGATCAGATCAACATTGTTTTGAAGAAAGGCCAGGTCAAGAGTATCAACAACCGAAGAGCATGTATGAGAGCACTGATGAAAGTAGAGGAAGCAAAAGATGTGTGTATGAACCGTAGCAAGTGGAAGGAAGTGGTCTCTGCCTACCCCTATGGGAAAAAGGCGTGACTTTATGTATGTATGTATGTTCCATTCCGTAGCAGCACTGTAAAAGGATTCTTGATGGAGATTGGTCCTTGTAGTGTCAATCTTGAGAGTAAATGGGTGAGGCTGATCAGCGTGCCGAGTTCTTCAGCCGAATGTGGCCAGTGGTGGTATAAGAGTTTTTATTTCTCTGGAGCATCTGCCATGGAAATATCTGTAGAGTAATGTCTGGTCTGCAACTCTTCTATGTTCTAGTGGGTGAAGGGTATCTGTGAGAGTTGAGCTGTTTATCAACTGAATGGCTCTTTTCTGAATGGAATGTAGAAGACGAGCAATACTCCAGTAGAGGTCGGATTTGAGCCTTGTACGTCGTCAACAGTAGACCAGGAGTAAAAAACTTTCTAGCTTTCCACAGAAAAACAAGCCTCTGGCTTGCTGACTTTGCGTTGTTAGCAACACGGTCATGCCAAGACATATTATTAGACCCCGTGACTCCCAAAATCGAGATGGAGGGACTTGATTCAAGGGTATTAGTATAATTTACTTCCTTGGAAAACGTGGCGCTTTGTGTTCTCTGGGCGATGAACTGAACAAGATTGTTGGTTCCCCACTCAACGATTGCTTCAAGATCTCTATTGATGGAGTCAAATTGTTCCTGCCTAAATCTATTTGTATCATTCCCCGAAAGTGATCGATAGGATGTGAATGTTGAGATAAGTGTGCTGTCGTCTTCGAAACTGTAAATGGGGTTTGGTGATTTTCAACAGGTCGTTGATGTGTAAAAGAAATAAGGTGGGGGACAGGATGAAACCCTGGGGGACCCTGGCATTGGTTTTCAACGCATCAGAAGAAATACCGTCAACTTCCACATGTGAGGAGTGATCTTGCATGAAGCTAATGAGCCATTGGCGTAATTTGGTTGGGAGACTGTAGCAGATAATTTAATTAACAATGCCTAGTGCCAAACGCGGTCAAAGGCTTTAGATTGCACGGGATTCACTAAACTTCTCAACAGTGTTTGTAGAGAGCTGAGTGACATAAGCCAGCAAATCTCCAGATATTTGATAAGTTCTATGTTGATCGCTTTTTCCATAACTTTGGATATGACTGAGAGCAATGCAGGAATAGTCTTCTTTCCTTTTTTCGGAATGGTTTGGACTCTAGCGTTTTTCCACATGGACAGAAATACTCCTTTGCTGTATGATAGCTTGAAGAGTCTACAGAGAACTGGGGTGAGCTCTTGAGCACAGGTCTTCAGGACAATTGTCGGAATTCCATCTGGTCCTACTGCCTTATTAGAGTCAAGATTTCGTAGGATTTGCCTGATAATGCGATGGTGAATAACGACCTCAAGCATTGATGAGTTTATTCTAAGTATCGTTGGGGGTTGTTTCCCATTGGTATCGAGGGTTGAGTTAGAACTGAACATTCCGGAGCAATAGAGCCGCTTTTTCTTTGGAAGATACGGCTGTCGTGTCGTCGGACCTCTCGAGGATTCCCACAGGAGGACAATTGCTTTCGGGGTAGTTGGGTTCTTTCTAGAAGTTATATCAATAATGGTTAAAGTTTTGGTTTGGATTGGCTTGAAAAGTGTAGGGATGAGTTCTTGAGAATATTTCTCCAAGGTGTATCTGCTTGGTGAAATTCGTTCGGGAGCTGGTGTACCTGGATCACTTCTTGGCTTTAGCGGATTGTAGGGTTCACTTCCCTTATCTAAGTTTATATATTGTTGAAATCGTTTGCAACAAGATTTTTCAACAAGTAAATGATGTTTTATGCAGTTATATTATGTTCTTCTCTTTTCAATCAAAAGATTATTATGCTCCTCCTAAATAACCCCCTGCCTCTGGCAAAAATAAAAACGCTGAATTATTTAATTATTAAGTCTCTCGATTTAACTGCAGTAGCTAGAAATATCCTTCCTATAAATTGTTCTGTTTTAGGAAGTTAAAGATGTATTAAATGTTTATGGAATCAAAGTTGATCCTAGACATTTGTCTCTAATAGCAGACTATATGACAATAAATGGTAAAATGGAACCCCTAAGCAGAAAAGGAATGCAAAGTAGTGGGTCACCCTTACAACAGGTATCATTTGAATCCTCAATGGTATTTTTGAGTAAGGCAACAATCAGAGGTAACTATTTTATATTACTTATTTCTAAGTGCAAGTGGAAAGAAGTGGTCTCTGCCTACCCCCATGGGAAAAAGGCGTGACTTTATGTATGTACGTATGTATTTCTAACGAACATACAAAGTTATCTGCTCCACTTGTAAGATTCCAATTTATGATTAACGTTCATTTTCTCTGGGCCCTACTTATTAATTTGTTTCGTGCGTAGAACTGTAACTGGTGTATGTGGAAGTCACATTCTCTATTAACTTTTAGTTGTTTTTGAAGTGAAATTTCTTTACGCGCGCTGGGAGTAAAAATTCATGTCCGCGTCACACGAGCTAGTGAGACGAAAATGTGTAACGATTCATAACGCTCATGCGCATCCACGTGTTTGTCAAAATGACAATTGCAAAAATGACAATTGCAAAAATAACGTGCATGCGCGTTCTGTTGTATAGGAGACGCGTAGCATAGAAATACTTAGCAACGTGACGTCTATTTGTGTAGTACACGTAGTAGTTAAACAACAGCGATTCAAGCGCAAATGAGTGGGGGGAGGAGTGGGGGAAGTGGAGGGGGTAGGAGTGGTGGAGTGGGGGGTAGGAGTGGGGGTCAGAGTGATGGAGTGGGGGAAGTGGTGGGGGTAGGAGTGGTGGAGTGGGGGTGAAGTGGCAGGAGAAGGAGTGGGGGAAGTGGCAGGAGAAGGAGTGGGGAGATGACATTGTTGACATATGACATTGTTGACATATGACATTGTTGACATGTGACATTGTTGACATATGACATTGTTGACATGTGACATTGTTGCCATTGTTTACATACGGCATGTTGCCATTGTTGACATATAAAATCATTGTTTACATACGGTATTGTCCCCATCGACTCGATTAAGAGGGTTACGTAAGCACGTTGAAAAGTGGTGTGACGTAAGCGTTGAAAAAAACTTGGTTTCTCGGGGGTTTGAACCCGAACCCTTTGACTTACTAAACAGTTAGCTATACCATTCAGATAACTCGCATATTAATTTTATCGTGCAAGATTGGATATAAAAATATATATTTGTGACATCATTATGTTAAAAATAACCTTGAACTACCAGATAATAAAAATGAATGAAAATATGTTGATTTAACGTGAGTTACATGCGTCATTTCCGCTGACTTCTTTTTAAACCATTTTTGCGACTCAGCAGTTCTAGAAGCTTCCAGAAATTGCTTATCTAAAAAAATGTCACACTCGTAATTTCCTTTATTATAAAATAAGCATTATTTATCAAAATTAAAGATATAAAAAGGAGAAAGCCATACGGTTCAGTACCATTTGACTATTTACATTAAACGGTGATAGATTTGTGCGTTCAAGTGCTACAAGAAGAAAAAAGTGAGTTTCAATTATTGTTGTGTTTTGTCTCACAAAATATTCTTATTTGTAAAAATTTTATTAGATGAATTTGGAAAATTTAAACGAAGTTTCCTCCATTACAGCACGGAAACCTATAGTAAAGCTGCAGGAGCTACCAATAGGAGTTCCTCAAGCAATTTATGCTGCGAAAATAACCAAAACAACATTTGGTACAAGCGTTCTTCTTGACTTGGGTGATAAAGTCACCTTCCTACCCAACAGAGTGACTGCTACTTATGAGCCGTATATTAGCCATTTCGAGAAAGGGAAATACAGCTTATCATACCGAGGATCTTACGATTGTAGTCGTCTCCATTTGGCTGCGGCATTTGAAATTAAACAAATTTAATCCGAAACATCCATAGAAAATTAGTAAGCAAATTTTTTTTTCTTTTTTAATTATAAAAGTGGTTTATAATGTCGTCCAAAGTTACCGAAACTATTAAAAAGTTACATCAAAATTATTCCGATGATCTTGCTAATGTCTCTTTAAAATTAATTGCCAAACATATTAGAAAATGTGCGCTAGCTTTTAAAAAAATTAAATTTTCTGTTGGAGAAAAACGTAAAATTCATACGAAAATCGCTGAATTAAAACGGATGAGATGTTTAATTAAAGCGATGTCCAACAAGGTAGGTTTAGGGTTAAAACGAGGTAGTAGAGTTAAGTGGGAAGATGTGATTGCTATTTTCGACAGTAGAATTAGAACGGGAGTTATAATAAATTTACAACATAAAGAAATTAAAGATTTTTTAAAAGACGCGTTTCATTTATTTAAAAGTAGAGTTAATAATATTTTAAAAACAATGCCTATGCTAAAAATAAATACAACCTTTTGGGGGGATTTTATAAAGCAGCAGTCAAGTGACGAATTATTAGATCGAAAGTTTTTCATTACTCCAAATGCTGTTGTAGATGCAGGATCGGATTTAGCACAGTGGTTTAATGATAATGTAGTCGATGTTATATTAAATAAATTATCAGAATTTTCTGAAAAAAATAGTGGTTGGGCACTTAGTAAAATCGTTTTATTAGAAGTAGCTATAAATAAATATGAGGTCGGCAACGGTTCATCTTTCATTAAATTACCAGATCAAATTTTAAAGAAACATGC
This sequence comes from Agelastica alni, assembly GCA_950111635.1. NCBI lineage: Eukaryota > Metazoa > Arthropoda > Insecta > Coleoptera > Chrysomelidae > Agelastica > Agelastica alni. The sequence continues at coordinate 40,178,022 of OX467715.1, read as the reverse complement.
TTGCGTAAACGTTCAAAATGCAGACCAAGCATGTTTCTTTTGGAGCATCGTAAGCGCTTTATATCCAGTCACAAAAGACCCACAGCGATTAAGTAAGTATCCGCATTATGACACCGTTCTAAATATAAAGGGGTTGGAAATTCCAATTAAATTAAATCAAATTTCAAAGTTCGAGAAACTAAACGAAATTTCAGTTAACATCTATGCTTTAGAATTGATCGAAACAGAGAAGAGATCATTTTACATGGTTATACCTGTTGTTTTAACTAAAAATAAAATGAAACGTCACGTCAATTTGTTACTAATACAAGATCAGTATTTTCGGAAATTAAATGATTATGAAGCGCCACCCATCGACAATGAAAATGTTGAAATCAAATATCATTATGTTTGGATAAAACATTTGTCTAGATTAATTTCAAGTCAACTCAACAAATATCAGCAAAAAAAATTCTTGTGCGACAGATGTTTGAATTATTTTTCAAGCTGTGATAAATTAAACGAACACGAAAAGGTTTGTCAAAATGTTAATGACTGTAAAATTTCATTTCCTAAATATGATTATGTAGAGTTTAGAAATTTCGTTTATAAACAAAAGTGTCCTTTTTTAATTTATGCAGACTTTGAATCGCAGTTGGTAGATTGTAATGATAAGGTTTCCGAAAAAACTGTCAAATATCAAAAGCATCGGGCTTTTAATGCAGGTTACTATTTTAAATGTTCTTACGATGATAGTCTTTCCTATTTCAATAGCTATCGGGGGGATGATTGCATGCAATGGTTCGCCGATCAATTGTCAAATTTAGCCAGTTTTATTCAATCAAAAATCAAAAATATAATCCCAATGGTGGAAAAGCCTGATGTCATTAATGCCAAGGTATGTCACATATGTGAAAAGCCTTTTGGTATTAAAGATATTATTGTTCGTGATCATGATCACTTTACGGCAGCTTTTCGGGGTTGGGCGCATCAAGTATGCAATTTACAATTTCAAAAATTATTTATTGTGCCAATTGCATTTCACAATCTTTCGGGCTACGATAGTCATTTTATTATAAAAGACATTGCCAAGCGTGGACAAGTGAGTGTACTTCCCGTTAATATGGAAAAATATATATCATTCACTCAATACGACTCGGAGACTAACATCAAATTTAGATTTATAGATTCTTGTAGATTTATGGGGGCCAGTCTTGACGAATTGGTGAGCACTCTAAAAGTCGAAAACTTGCAAAATTTAAAAAAAGAATTCAGCTATTTAAATGAAGAAAATTTTAAATTAATAACAAAAAAAGGTGTTTTCCCCTATGATTATATAAACAACTTGGATAAATTAAATGACATTCAACTACCATCTAAAAAACAATTTTACAATAAACTAAATGACGAGCATATTAGCGAAGAGAAGTATGGTCATGCGCAAAACGTTTGGCAATCGTTCGGGATTAAAAACTTGGGGGAATATAGCGACTTATACCTTCGCACAGATATCCTTCTTTTGGCAGACGTTATGGAAAATTTTAGAGAGACTGCTTTGAAAGTTTATGGTTTAGATCCTGCTTGGTATTATACTATGCCTGGGTATACGTGGGACTGCATGTTAAAGTATACTAAATGTAAACTCAAACTTATAAAGGATGTGGATATGATGTTGTTCATTGAAGCTGGTATTAGAGGAGGAATATCGGTTTGCAGTAATCGATATACGGAGGCAAACAATGAGTATATGGAAACATACGATTCCACCAAGCCGACAAGTTATCTATTTTACCTTGATGTTAATAATCTGTATGGGTGGGCTATGTCTCAACCTCTGCCATACGATGACTTTCAATGGGTGGAAACAAATATTGACATCTCTCAGATACCTGACGATGCAGAAGAAGGATACATCCTGCAGGTTGATTTAGAATATCCTAAAGAGTTGCACGATTTGCATAAGGACTTTCCCTTTTGTGCTGAACACCGCGTACCACCCGGATCAAAATTACCGAAATTAATGACTACACTACATAATAAAGAAAAATATGTTATACATTACCGAAATTTAAAACAGGCTTTGGCGCATGGTTTAATACTTAAAAAGATACATCGCGTTTTAAAATTTAAACAATCTGCATGGTTGAAGCCCTATATCGAGCTGAACACTCGTTTAAGGACTACAGCTACCAGTTCATTTGCAAAGAATCAGTTTAAACTCGCGAACAACGCAGTGTTTGGCAAAACAATGGAAAATAAACGCTTACATAGGGTAGTAAAGTTAGTAAGTTCATACGAGGGTCGTTACGGGGCAAAAAATTTAATTTCTAGCGCGAGATTTCACAATAGATCAATTTTTGATGAAAATCTAATGGCTATCGAACTAAAAAAGTCTGAATTACTTTTCGATAAACCCCTATATATTGGAATGTCCATTCTCGATATTTCAAAAACGTGTATGTATGATTTCCACTATAATTTTATGCTCCCCACCCTAGGGGTGAACAATTGTATCATAAACTACACCGACACCGATAGTTTCTTCTACAAAATAATGAATATCAACGTTTACAAAGACATAATCGGTAGGTATATCGAAAAATTTGATACCTCCGATTATAGTGGAAATAATATATACAATATCCCGTTACTTAACAAAAAAATACCGGGTCTTATGAAAGATGAAGCCAACGGCAAAATCATTACGCATTTTGTTGGGTTACGATCAAAAATGTACGCGTTTAAAATTCAGGGAGATAAAAACGTCACTAAAAAGTCTAAGGGGGTAAAATATAATGTTGTCAAAAATAAATTGACGTTTGAAGATTACGTAGATTGTCTTAAAACATTTAAACATAAAAATATTACACAGTGCACAATTCGATCCTATAAACATGACGTATTTAGCATAGAACAATCGAAAATTGCTTTAAGCCCTGAGGATGATAAAAGATATTTAATTTCGGGATCATTTAACACACTACCATGGGGTCATTACAGTATAGAATAATTAGATTTAGAACCGTTTGCGTAGAGATATAAAAAATAATAACTTTACATATTCCTCATTCTTGATATCATTATTTTTATAATTTCATTCTGTTCCACTTTTATAATTAAAAAAAAATTATATGTAACCTATTTTTATGTAATCTACTGTGTAAACTAAAATTATGTAATCATATGTGTAATTTAATAAAAAAAAAATTGTTTTATTTTTGAGTTTTATTTGAGTGTAAAGAGAGATCGATATTAAAAAAACACATGCATAAATCAACAATTTTATTAAAAAAAAAATACAAATTATTCGTAAAATGAAATTAGCTTTGATAGTAGAGATTTTAATTGTTCCTTCAAACTTTGACTTGTGTCAATGTCACTTGATATTCCATATCAGCAATGACATCAGTTATTGAAAGACCAATTGTAATTTTTGCTCAAACATTTCCAACAGCTCGTCTCCATCAGATGCTGAATGATGCTGGTGGTGATGGTGTTATCTCGACGTCACTTACATCTAGCATACTAGCACTATCTTGACTCGACATAGCTAGATACAAACTTGAATGAGACTGAAATTAACTTCATGCATATATTTATATCCCTCTCCTTTTTTCCCAGACTTATCCGAATTGTGATTTTTGATGATGGAGATGAAAAGGCCCCCCTGACTGCAGAACTTTGTTCGTGTTTTCCATTCTATACTAAATCGACGTCTTCTATCCAACTGTTATGTTTTTTGTCGAGTCCTAACCACTTGACGTACATTTTCTTTCCCTTTCTCCTCAATACTTTTTCTATTAGGTAAATGTCGGGATTCTTGGTTTTCTGCAATTCCTCCTCATAGAAAGCACCGCTGATTGGCTGACCATGCATGTCTTCGAGTAAGTATGTTACAGGATTGGTTATTTTAACTTTAATGATTTTAAATAACTCTGTCGTCCAATTTGGCGTGTACCCTTTTTCGAAAATATGTTTGGACTTGGATATCCGCACGATATCATCAACTTTGAGCTTACGTGGACCAGCAATTTTTAAATGACTATATCTCTGACGTAAAATCTCTTTCTCGTTAGACTTGTTCACTTCAGTAGGTTTCAATCTAGTCCTACTGTGCTTGGTGTCATTATATTGTTTGGTAATTTTTGACAATACATCAATCCATCTGTATTTTCCATTCAGACTAAAATACTTGTAGAGTTTATTTTTGAGTGTTCTTATCACCCGTTCAGCAATGGCAGCCTTTTTCACAGTGAATGTATTATAGTGGTTTATATTATATTTTTTCATCAAGTTCTGAAATTTAATATTGAAAAATTCTGTTCCTTGATCTGATTGCAGATTTTTTGGTATACGATTAGCTTGGTAATAGGTAACGACTGTTCTTGTTGAATAACCTTCATCTTGTGACATGATTGACGTTTATGTTATTCTATAAATATAGGTGTTACAGTTCCACTTTTATCATTTTCGATGTCTTCGTACGAGGGAGAAGGTGTTTTGAATTCCCTGATAAACAAGTTACCTTTTGAGCTTCATCTACCCGGAGGCTATCAGTATTGTGGACGTAAGTCGTATTACTGGACGATGCAAACGATTACTAATATTTCATTTATTTTGCAGCTGGAACTAAACTACAAAAACGATTGGCTCGTGGAGATACTGGCATTAATCCTCTAGACGCTGCTTGCAAACAACACGACATTGCATACTCGCAGCACAAGTCTCTGGAAGATCGTCACAGAGCCGATTCAGTATTGGAAAACGCTGCTTGGCAACGAGTGAAATCAACAGACGCCAAGTTTGGTGAGAGAGCTGCAGCCTTATTAGTTACTTCCGGAATGAAAGCGAAACGTAAGCTTGGTATGGGATGCTCATTCCAAAGACATATCGTGGGTAAAATTGGAAAATCTCTGAAGAAGAATCCCCCGACCAATCTAAAGAAGACTGCTTCGATTGCTCTGAAAGCTGCTAGACTCGCCATCAAGCAAGCTGGTGGAAAAAATAAAATCAGAATACCCCGCATCATACCTTTCAATGCAAAATCTGGAGGTATTCTACCACTGTTGCCAATTTTTGCAGCCCTTGGTGCTCTCGGTAGAATTGCTGGGGGAAGTGGTGCGATAGCGAAGACAATTATCGATGCGAGGAATGCAAAAAAGAAATTGGAAGAAGATCATCGACACAATAAAGCCATGGAAGCTATTGGTAAAGGACTGTACATGCGTAAAAACGCCAAAGGAGGTTTTGGTTTATATTTAAAAAAACAAAAAAACTCCCAATGAAGCTACCCAATAGACCGTTGTATGATACCGAGTTGTTAGAGTATGTAAAGTTCTTGAAGATACCACATTTTCGAGGCGTTTTCATGCGAGACAATTTGCCAAGCAGTGGTCCTCGTAAACGTGAAACTGCAATTCTAAATTTAGATGTGTCGAAGAATCAAGGCACTCATTGGGTAGCTTATAGAAAGATAAATGATGTCGTTGAGTATTTTGATTCATTTGGATGTCTGAAGCCACCGAAAGAACTTGTCCGATATCTGGGTAAAATCAAACTATACTACAACAACGATCAGTTTCAAAACTATAATCAGATCAACTGTGGACATCTCTGCTTGAAGTTTTTGTATAATAATGGAAGCCGTTTTAGCATTCCTACATGGTGAGAAGAGGTTGCAAGACTTTTCCGAAGATGAATTGAAGGAATTTCCAATCAAATATTTAATACAACATGCTAGACCATGGGAATTGCTGAATGTTTGGCATAAATTACCAAACGATTATCAGTGTTATTTCGATTTGAGAATTCGTTTACCATGTTTCATTCATTATAATAGGCCAGAAGCCCAAACACATGTGGATGGACCTGTCAGTTCACAGTACGATTGTCACGGTTGTAATTATTTTTTGAAATGTAGAGGGGCCGTAATCTATTAATAAATAATATGATGTCGATGATGGTTTTATTATAAATATTTCTGTACCACTCGTAATGTCATCAGTCATGTCTCAGCTGCTCACGCTGACTAGTACTACCAACGAGTTCTCTTTCACCCCTTCCACACCGATCATACTACATCCCAGGAAGAGTTATTACATAGCTGTACTAGGATTTCACACTTACCATTCCATACCAAACATCGACGGTGAAAAATTTTACTACTACGAAAATAATAATCGTTCAGTATTGAAGGAAATCAAGCTGCCAACAGGTTGTTATGAGATTGAAAACATTGAGAGTCATATTCAGATGCATTTGAATAATACAGATTTCTCATTGAAACCAAACAACAACACCTTAGAGTGTGAAATCTATAGTCGATTGCACGCCATCAGTTTCAAAACGATAATAGTTTTGGAGAATTATTAGTGTTTTCTAAAAGGATCTTGGAGCCTGGTATAGTGCACTCTTCAGATCGACCAGTAAATATTCTTAAAGTATCTAGCTTACATTTTGATTGCAACATTACCGAAGGAGTCTTTTACGGGGACAGACCGGCCCATACTATATTGAGCTTTCCCATTACAGTCGATCCTGGATTCGCAATCAACGAACGTCCCAATACCCCCATCTATTTGCCTGTGAGAAGTAACTTAGCAGAGATCACCAACATCAGTGTTAGAGTGTTGGATCAAGATCTCAGACCTGTGAATTTCCAAAGAGAGAAAAGTACTTTGCATTTGGACTTAAAAGAACGTTAAATGGGTTTGGTAATTCAGCATAAAAGGGGACCACCCACTTCAAACCTATCAGTATCATCGACGTCTTCCAAGGGACGTGACCAGCTCTCTCCAGAAAATATTATTTTTCTCCAATCTGTTGGATTGAAAGTAAGAGATGTTAAAACGCAAGTACGTTCATTCTGAGCAATCACCGACAACATCTGCAGCATCGTTCAATCAAATGAGGATGAACCCAATTTTCGATATTTACCGTCGACCTCAATATGATAAAACTATCCGGAAGGAAGAGTATCGATCCTACATCCCGTACGTGAAATCATTCGATAATAATGATATGGTGGAGATTAATGTGAATCAAGCAGATGCATTTTTTGCGATGCATGAATCTTTGTTGGAAATTAAAGGAAAATTAGATATTGAAGGAGATGGTAACGTGTTATTGGCTCCCAATTGTGGAGCGTTTCTTTTCGATTCGTGCACTTATGTGCAAAGTGCCAGAGAGATAGAAGTGATCAGAGATCCTGGAATTGTTAGTACTGTACGAGGATTCCTTTGCTGTAAACCTGAGGACTCCAAACATTTGGCGACGGCTGGATGGACGTACCCCGAAAAACCGTTCCTGAATGCTGTGGATAAGTCGTTCAGTTTGTTGATACCCCTCAAGCACATTTTCAACGTATTCAATGACTACAGTTCGATTGTCTACGGAAGACAAACAATTCGTCTAGTTCGAGCACGTGACGATAAAGATAGCGTAATTGTCAAGGAACTTAACAATACTGGTGTAACGACTACTACTAAAGTCAAAGTTTTGATAGATAGTATGGTACTGAAGGTCAAGCATATATTTCCCAACGATGAAATCAAACTACAATTGATGCAACCCATCAAGAATGATACACCAATAATGATTCCATTCAGAAAATGGAGTCTCAGCGAATTACCTGCGCTCACAAAAAGTGCAAAGAATGAAATTTGGGCAGTTAAAACCAGCGCCGCAGTGGAACGTCCACGTTACGTTATCGTTTGTTTCCAGAAGAATATACGCAATAAACTCGACAGTGATGTCACTACCTTTGATAACATCAACATATCTAGCATCAGACTATCATTGAATGGAGAATATTGGCCAAACGAAAGAATGCAGTTGGATTTCGATAGAAACGATTATGTCACTGCCTACTACAACTATACCAGTTTCTACTCGAGCTATACACATTCCACACAAGTTCATCCAATTTTGGACTACTCAGCATTCAAAGATCATGCATTATTCGTGATAGATTGCTCGAAGCAGGAAGATAGCATGAAATCATCGACAGTGGATATAAAGCTGGAGATTGAGTCTGCTAAAGGATTTACTGCTGATACTAAGGCCTATTGCATCATCGTGCATGATTGTCTGCTAGAGTACTTCCCTCTGACGGAGGTTGTGAAAAGCATAATATAAGTGGTCGACTACCGTTCGTGCTCGCTATTTCAACGCTGACCATCATGAGAATCGCATTCGTTGACATTCAAGGTTTCACGCTCGATGGCGTCTTCCATCCAAAAGAAAAGATAAAAAAACTACACAATACTTGAAAAAATTTGTTCATGGAATATCATATCAGTCTGGAGATATTGACTATAGTGAAATGAATGCCATTTTGGAGAAATATCTACTACATTCAGTTGAGTGCATTTATGTAAGAGGAAATCAGAAAGCTGACTTTTTGAAAACAAAGTGTGCTGAGCTTGCAGTGTATCCAACCATTTACGATGTGACGCTATATGATGACTCATCATTGAATACGGAAAACTTCCAGCCCACCATTACGTATTGTCCTAACCACGCCAATGGAAAATTCATGTGCACCCAACGAAATGTTGATCAATTACATCAATGGTTTACATATGTTGTATTACCCAAGTAGAAAAATATTGTAAATTTTTGTTTCTTCAATAAATATAATATTATTCTAATTATTGAGTTTTCGTAAAACACCTCGTATATCTGTTGAAATGTTTATTTTCTCATGTACTACAAGATGATCTATACTTTTTCATAGTTTTTATGAAAAAATTAATTATTGAAATGATTATAGTTGCTAATATCAAATAAAGTATTAAAAACATTTTATCATTTTTTATGTTGACATCTGTTGTCTCCTTGAAAGGTGTAGCTTGCCATTCTCTTTCCTCTTAAGTTCCATCATTAAATAGGAATTTTATTTTGTAGAATGAGTTATTTTCTTTTGGTATCTCCTTGTAAAACACCGGTAGTCGTCCATCATTTACTACTTCATGTTTCATTATTGCCCATGACGATTGACTGCAGTTTTTTCTTGCATCATCGAAGCATATCTTTAGAATTTTGAAATCAGTGGGTACGTTTGTATAGAATACATCATTCAAAACGGCTGTCAGAATGATTAATGATAGTCGTGACATTTTTAGAGTTGTTATCTATTTTTGACACAGGTACTTCTGGTGAAGGTCTTTTACTCTGGCAACTGAAAACTTTATCCCACAAACTCAGATTCTCCAAATGCTTCAATACTCTAGTTTTTTCTTTGTAGAAAGTTATATCTCTGCTCAACTGACGGACATGCTCACCGAATTCTTCTAGTTTCCTTCTGTACTCGTCTGAAGTCATTGTGATACTGATGATTAAATCACCAAAGTTCACGTTCTTATAGCTTTGTTAATACGTCATTTGTCATTATCATTCTATCATACTTCATAATATGACATAGAATAAAAATTTTTAATGCACCCTGTATATTTTACTCGTATACATTGTTCGAAAACTCAGATATCTACCAAAGATATTCCTTCACGGCCTCAGAAACTATGATTGACAGCGCTGAAAATGTTCATGCGCCCCCGTATGTATACCTATCTATATTATATCGCAGCGGCCAGCAAGCGCGACCTGAACTAATAACGCATGTCACGTTAAATCAACATATTTTCATTCATTTTTATTATCTGGTAGTTCAAGGTTATTTTTAACATAATGATGTCACAAATATATATTTTTATATCCAATCTTGCACGATAAAATTAATATGCGAGTTATCTGAATGGTATAGCTAACTGTTTAGTAAGTCAAAGTGTTCGGGTTCAAACCTCCGAGAAACCAAGTTTTTTTCAACGCTTACGTCACACCACTTTTCAACGTGCTTACGGAACCCTCTTATCGAGTCGATGGGGACAATACCGTATGTAAACAATGATTTTATATGTCAACAAAGCAACAATGGCAACATGCCGTATGTAAACAATGGCAACAATG